>JAPMUY010005986.1:0-42626 GCA_026901105.3 Galaxias olidus
GTTCCCAGTTCACCGCACTACACGTTTGGGCTTACCAGGTCTGTCCAAAAGCTTCCCCCGCCACCTGACCCAACTCACCACCAGATGGTGATCAGTTGACAGCTCTGCCCCCTTCTCCACCCGAGTGTCCAAAACATGGCCTCAGGTCCGATGATACGATAACAAAATCGATCATCGACCTTCTGCCTAGGGTGCTCTGGTACCAGGTACACTTATGAGCATCCTGAAAAACCAAGAAAGGATTAATCTCAGGACAAAGGTATCTTTTATAAGTAAGTCTTTCCTGCAGAGCGTCATTTATCAAGCCTGCAGGAACAGAGTAGGGAAAGATTATATTCTTTTCAGGTGGTATATATCCCTGCAGAGCTGGCAGAAAGTGCCTGCAGGCATAGGGAATAGAATATCTGCAGAGCGTCATACATTAAGCCTGCAGTAACAGAGTGGGGAAAGATTATCTTCTTTTCAGGTGGTAAGTATCTCTGCAGAGTTGGCATTGGAAGCCTGCAGGAATAGGAATTAGGGATAGGTATAGGGATATCTCTCAGTTTAATAAATAACTTTAAACTTTTTTTGTTTTTTAAAATATCTGGCCGTGCCGAGAGCGGATATAGGGGGGTGGCTCTGAGACGTCATTGCTCACCGTTAAGCCTTCTGATGGTGTCGTTGGCTCAAATTAACGAAACATCTGGGATGGAGGGTGCCCACTTGAAAACCCCAATGACATATCTGCTTTCAACCGAAGTCCATTCTAAAATATTGTCTTTTGAAGTGCTCATCGTAGAATATGGCATAATGGATATTATAACATCCTATCCTGTGTATATTGAAATGCACATTGTGTTCTGCAAGTTAGTAAAACCAATACAATTTCGATATTTAGAAGATTTACTGATATGTTGTATGTAAGCCGGCTGGTGGCATAGCATAGCGATTGCCTATGTGCAGACTTAGACTGTCATCGGGGTGCCGCAAGAGAAATATGTTTTACTTCAATATTTTCAGGTCCACTTGATACTAGTGTCACTGTTCTCTGGTGCAGCACAAACACAAATATAGGCTACTTTTAATGGCACTCGAAGAGCGCAGACCTCTGCTATAACTAGATTCCTTATTGGTCTACATTCGTGACAGTGAAATTAACTTTGTGGATCTGTCCGGTGGTTCAAATCAGTATGGGTTATTCCTTGGACTATTCTGCACCCTTCCACCAAGTTCAAATAAGTGAATTGCGTGCAATCCTATTTACTGTAACGGAGATCAGCGCTGAGCTGCTAGTTAGGTCTGTCCTTATTCTTAACTGATTGGTTGAAAATATTTCAAATTTAGTGGCTGTGAAAACCAAAGGGCGGAGATAATTTTCATAGGAGAAAACGCAGTTTTTTACGCCTTCAGAGGTGACACAAAATGCCGTAAAATACGCTGCTCTAAAGACAATACATTAACGCCGTAAAAAGCGGCGTTGTGTTGCGCATTTTACGCCGTTTTTTATCACAACACGTCTCAAGACGCGTCTCCAAGTGTCACAACGCGTCTCAAAACGCGTCAGAAAGTGGCGGATTGTGACCCATTTGGCTTTCCATAACCGTGGTTACAAGGGTAAACATTAGCGCGCTAGGCAGACTAGGCAGGACAAACACGTTTTCATTTTTTTTTTATCGAGTGATTAAACAGTTAAAAAGTTTTATTACTAACTAAACATTCATTAATAAAAACAAATGTATATATTGTCAGTTTTTCAAAAAGTGACCGTTTTATTGTCGGACGAAGGTTTTTAAATTTGCGGAGTTGTTGCTGCCATGTAGCCAACTAATAATAATAATAATAATAATTTATTTTATTTATGTAGCGCTTTTCTAACACCCAAATTCGCTTCACAGCATCAACATAGATAACATGACAAAAATAAACAATTAGAAATAGTAGAACAGACAGTTCTAACTATAAGTAAGCAAAAGGATAGTATCAGTAAAAGGGACCGGATTCTAAACAGAGTTAACCAGGCTATGCTAGGGTGAAAAGACAGATTGTAAGGTGGGTTTGAAAGATTAATAGCGAGTTGGAATTACAAATAAAAGGAGGGACAGAGTTCCATAATTTATGTGCTTGCCCTAGAAAATGCACGATCCCCAAAATGCTTCAGTTTTGCTTGTGGAATGACCAGTTGCCTATCTGCAGAGGAACATAATGTCCAGGCAGGATGGTAAGGTTGAAGCAGTTCAGTGAGGTAGGGAGGGGCCAAATTGTGTAAAGTTTTGTAGGTGAGGAGAAGGATTTTGTAGGTGATGCGCTGGCTGACCGGAAGCCAGTGAAGGTTAAAGAGTACAGGGGTTATGTGCTCAAAAGATTTTGTAGAGGTGAGAAGACGAGCAGCAATTTTGAACCAGATGGAGTTTATGGAGGGAGGTTGCGCTGATGCCGAAAAGAAGTGAGTTGCAGTAATCTGTCACGGACTGGAACAGGAGAGTGGTAACTCACACGCAGACTAAAACTAAAGGAACTAAGATCAACTAGAAAAAAGGAATAAACCCAAGGAAGGAGACACTGGAGGCAAATTAACTGAAAAGATCTCCACAAGGAGATATGGAATTTACTGGCGTAACAAGGAATGGTAGAACACAGCACAAAAGATGCAATGTCAGAACAAATTGATAACAAAAGAGGGGAACTGAAATAGGGCGCACACACACAACACAGGTGCCAATAATAAAGGCACTAATTACAGGTGAGGATGAGCTTGACTGGAGCGCCGCCCTCTGCTGGCTGAAGGGGCACCCAGCCCCTGACAGGACCCTCTCCCTGATGTGCGGCCCCGGACGCGTCTGCCAGACCGCCCAGACCTATGAAAAAGAAACTTGGAAATCAATGACTTATTCAGGATCAGGGCAGCTGGCTCCCAGGAACGCTCCTCGGGCCCGTACCCCTCCCAGTCCACGAGGTATTGCTGGTGACCACGGACCAGACGGGAGTCCAGGATACGTCTCACTGTGTAGGCCAGACCCCCATCGATGACCCGAGGCGTTGGAGCCGGGACAACGGAGGGACATAGGGGGCTGATGAGCAGGGGCTTAAGAGAGACAGGTCCCTGGTCAAGAGCCAGACCCACACCCACCCGGTAGGATGGGCCCAGTCTACGGTGACGGTTCGCCTGCCCTTCATTAATCTGCCGTGTCCATAGAATAGTGGCCCTAGCTCTCCTCCAGGCCTGGCGACACCTCTTTACAAAAGCCTCCGCAGACGGGACCCCTACATCCTCCTCCTGCTCGGGAAACAGTGGGACAGAGAACCCGAACTGACATTTGAAGGGGGACATGCCCAGAGCCGAGTGCCGCAGGGTGTTGTGAGCGAACTCGGCCCAGAGCAACTGCTGAAACCAGGTGGAAGGATTCTTGGAAGCCAAACAGCGCAGACTGGTCTCCAAGTCCTGGTTGACCCTCTCCGTCTGCGCGTTAGTCTGAGGATGGTAGCCGAATGACAGACTGACGGAGGCACCGAGCAGACGACAGAAGGCCTTCCAGAACCTGGATGAGAATTGAGGGCCTCGATCACTCACCACGTCAACAGGGAGGCCATGGAACCTGAAGATGTGGTGGAGCACCAGCCGTGCCGTCTCAGGTGCAGAGGGGAGCTTAGGGAGAGGCAGGAAGTGGGCCGCCTTGGAAAAGTGGTCGACCAGGACCAGTATGACTGAGTTCCCCTGGGACTCGATTAGGCCGGTGACAAAGTCCAGGGAGATGTGAGACCAAGGACGTTTGGGAACCTGTAGGGGCACACCGGTCGGGAGCAGGAGCGCTTGTTGCACGCACAGGTGGCGCACGCCGCCACGTAGCCCTCCACGTCCCGCTTGATGTTGGGCCACCTGAACCGGCGCTGCACCAGCTTCAGGGTCCGAGTCCGGCTAGGGTGACAAGAGAGATGGGATGCATGAGCCCAGGTGAGGACCTTAGACCGTAGGTGCGGTGGCACAAACAGCCGTTCAGGAGGACCACCTGGCGGGATCTGGGTGTGACCCAATGGCCTTTCTGTGTGGAGTTTGCATGTTCTCCCCGTGTTTGTGTGGGTTTCCTCCGGGCACTCCGGTTTCCTCCCACCATCACAAAACATGCTCCATTCTCCTACCAGTGCCCTGACCAGTCACTGCCAATTCACCTGGAGTCGGTCTGTGTGTCCTATGTCCTAAGCAAGTCTGTCGTAATATGTTGGGTGAGCAAGTCTGGCACAAATTGGTTGCCGTGGTATCACTCAGACTGAGTGTTGTGTTTGATAGCTGTCGGTCCATTCATTGTTCGTTCTGTGTAATTAATTGGCGACCAATTTGTGTGAAGCGCTTTGAGTCTCGAGAAAAGCGCTAAAAACTAAATAAAATGAATAATTATTATTATTAGTCACACCTCTTGTCAAGAAATCATCTCCCAACTCATCTGATGTTAACAACTACAGGCCTGTTTCTCTTCTCCCCTACCTGTCCAAAACCCTCGAACGAGCTATACTCAACTAATTCTCTTTTTATCTCAAACAGAACAACTTCCTAGATTGTCAGTCAGGATTCAAGTAGGGCCACTCAACGGACACCGCCTTTCTCGCGGACACGGGCACTCCACACAGCGAGAGCAGATTCCCTTTCCTCTGTTCTCATTCTCCTGGACCTCTCTGCTGCTTTTGACACCGTGAACCACGAGACTCTCCTTTGTACCCTTGAAGACCTGGGCATCTCGGGGTCTGCTCTCGCCATGCTTGCATCCTACCTGACGGGCTGATCATACCAGGTAGCCTGGAGAGGGTTGGTCTCAAAATCGTGCAGCATCTCAACCCGGGCCCCTCAGGGCTCAGTCCTGGGCCCTCTCCTTTTCTCTCTTTACACAAAGTCACTGGGCTTGGTCATACATTCACATGGCCTGTCCTATCACTGCTACGCGGATGACACTCAACTAATGTTCTCCTTCCCTCCCTCTGATACCCAGGTGGTGCAATGTAAATCGGCATGCCTGACTGATATCTCTGCATGGATGGCAGCTCACCACCTGAAGCTCAACCCTGACAAAACAGAACTTCTTTTCATCCCCGGGAAGTCCAGCCCATTCCAAGACCCAACCATCACCGTTGATAACACTGTGGTCTCCTCCTCAAGTACAGCAAAGAACCTGGGGGTCACCCTGGGTGACTAGCTATCCTTCTCAGCTAACATTGCGGCAGTAATGCGCTCCTACAGATTCCTTCTCTACAACATCAGGAGGATACGGCCCTTCCTTACAAGAGACGTTGCGCAGGTCATGGTCCAGGCCCTTGTTATTACACGCCTGGACTACTGCAACTCTCTCTTGGCTGGGTTGACTGCGAGTGCCATCAAATCCCTTCAGCTCATCCAGAACGCAGCCGCTCGTCTGGTCTTTAACCTCCCTTAGTTCACTCACACTACTCTACTTCACACACTGCACTGGCCGGCGGTCACTTGTCACTTGTCAAGTCACTTGTCCTAGCCTATCGGGCGATGACTGGAACTGCACCGTCCTACCTACAGACGATACTCAGACCCTACACTCCATTCCGACCACTGCGCTCTGCCAGTGGATGTTGCCTTGTCGCCCCCTCACCACGTGGAAAGGGCAGGCTGGCATCTCATTCACGACTTTTCACTGTCCTTGTCCCTCAGTGGTGGAATGACCTCCCCATGAACATTAGGACCACAACATCTTTATTAATTTTCTGCCGAAACTTGAAGACTCACTTGTTTTGAATGCACTTCGGCTCTTAAATGTGACGCTGAATCTACCTAGCACTTCTACTTGTCATACTAAGTAATTGTTTGCACTCAGAAATTGTTTGTAGTTTGTTTGTGATGGTTCTCTTTTTGTATCCTGATGTTTAATATAGCGCTTGCTTAGCTCTTATGTAGGTGATTAGGTCAGGAATGCACTTATTTTATCTACCTGACTTGTAGTTTTTACCTTTTCTTTTTTTAAGCACTATATTTGTAAGTCACTTTGGACAAAAGCGTCTGCTAAAATGAATGTAATGTAATGTTATATAGATAAATAATTTATAGATTTATAAAACCAGCGCATAAGTATAGCCTATGCTGATGATTGGACCAAGATACCATCTTCACTTCCATCACCTTAATGCATTATGTTGTTCACCGAGGGCTCTGATCTGATTATATCCATAGGCCTGCATATAAATTATTAGGCCTACTAAACAATTTAATTCTTGAATAGATTTAAATAATAAAAAGTGTTAGACATGTTTGGAAGAAAAACTACAAAAGCAGTAGTGTTAACGTTTTTATTTTATTTGTGGATACCAGTCTACGATGTGTAATATAGGAATGGAAAAAACTTAAATGTTTACATAAAAAAAAAAACATGCTGCAAACTAGATCCATGAAAACCTCCTGAATAGCATAAGTATACTACTCATAGGCCTATGTGTAAAAGTTGGGATACCCCTTATTACAAACCTGCCAAACTGAACTCTGGCACCTGCAGGCTCACCTATCCAGAACCAAACTTGCTAATTTAAAACCTGCATATGGTCAGTCAATGAAGCCTGCAGGATTCTGTATAAGCAGGTGCTCACCACACTTTGACCAGACACCATTGATCCTTCCATCAGCCTCAAGTCCCCTGACTTTCTACTAGCTGACAACTCTCCCTTCCTCCTCCCTTTAACAGTTACATTTGGCCTGCAGTGCAACCAAAACAGTCTGTCTAATCTGTCTGTGATGGCTTTTTTAGGTTAACGACTGCCTCATCTGCAGCTCTTAAACAACCAAGTTCATTGATCGCCTCATCATACCTCCCATCCTCTTATTTGAACACTTGGTTCCTGTATTTGATATCTCATTTGGCTAACTAAAGATCCACTTGTCATATGCCTCTCTGTCTGTGGAAAGCAACTCATTCCCCTTAGATTTGACCCTTTTAACTACTGCTCAAAGGCGTCTGCTATGTGCAAAGGAATATCTTAAAGCACATCATCTTTACTACCAACCCATGTGTCAGATACTTAAAGCCATAAATCTCAAGCATAACCCTATTTGTCAATAGATCAAGATCTAGTCTTAGAGGTCTCTCAACTGCCAAATCTGCTAATGTTAACTTGACACCTAAGTACTACACTCCCTTAAATCCATTCCATCAAACCTTACAAGCATTTTGCTACCTGCAGCTCATCTTGGGGTCGTTGATAGTTATCTCAAATCTCTGTTAGTAATGTTTGTTAGTCTGTAAAAGAGCAATACCAAAGTTAAACATTATGCTGTTCTTGAAACAAATATGCAAAAAGGGGTTTCAAATTAATCAATAAATTAGGCATTGACGTCTCAATTCATTTGGATTAAAAATAAATCCTGAATTATAATTGTAATGGCACGAAATAACACAGATCAAAGACAACCACAGGTGCATGAGACCACGTTATAGAAAAAACTAAAAAGAATGATATAAAGAAACTGTCATTATTCCTTGCGCAATCAAATTATTCCTCGCTTAAGGTCATGTCCCGACAGGGGTTTTGTTCAAAATGAATCCAAGTTCGACCGTCAAATGTGACGGGAACAAGTAGGAATTTTGGCTCAAGCAAAAGGAGCGCTCAATTTTTCTGTGCCCGTTTGGCATTAAATTTGAGACAATTTCACAGTCCAGCGACGACCGCCGCGCAGTGGTGAGTTTTAAAATGACAATACAATGCTTTTAATAATATAAATAGGTAAATAATGCATATTTCAGTGATTTAAGAATATGTACTTAAACCAGTTCATCAGTCGTTTGATATTAAAACGTATATTTTTTATTAAACTGCTCAAAGTTAAGGATTTTTTCATGTAAGAACCAAACGTACGCTCTTTGGAAGCTAACTATGAATTAGCAAGAGCTGTATAGTTACTAACAGTTTATGTTGTGAAACTAAGTTTTACTTTTGTATGACTTAAAAGACTCGGACCAACAAAAACATTATATTTGTGTCGATTCAAACAGTTTCAAAACACTACACAGCGCGATTTTCTTCACCACTGCGTGAATATGCTGTCGTTTAACTACATTGTAGCTGTTGGGGTTGTCCAGGCTACATAGACAAACATGCATACATCCCTCGAAGGCCGCTGCTGTGCGTCTGCAGGTCCGCCATCTCGGAGCGGGCAAGATCCGCGGGAAGACAAACATAATGTGTATTGAGAGAAGGCAACAAAGCAGACAAATTTGACTAACCTTATTCTGAACAGATGTTCATGAAATTTGTTTTGTTATAAAGGTGGGAAATTGAACATGACACGGCTTACTTCTTGGAATTAAATTCCGATACTGGGGGTGGATCTAATCAGCTCTATGCCAACACATTAACCTTTTAAATAGCCACAACTTCCACTGGGACAGGCAGGCTACAATTTATGAATAGGAAACATCAGGTATAAATTATTTAGAATATCAGGTTTTGCAAGTTTCTCCAAAGATTTTGATTTCTATATCTATTATATTGTATTATATTATCTATTATATTATATTATTATGCTGATATTTGGTCATTTATTTATTATTAGCCTAATTCTCAGGCCCAAGTTAAGACACATATGTTAACTCCACTTCTGCAGGCTAGACAGTTGCTATTACACCAACTATGTCTCAAAATTGACATATGCAATATCATACTATAATATAATAAAAGTACAATACAACACTACACTGCTCAAAAAAATTAAAGGAACACTTTTTAATCAGAGTACTGCATCAAGTCAATTAAACTTCTGGGATATTGATCTGGTCAGTTAAGTAGCAGAGGGGGCTGTTAATCAGTTTCAGCTGCTTTGGTGTTAATGAAATTAACAACAGGTGCACTAGAGGGGCAACAATGAGACGACCCCCAAAACAGGAATGGTTTTCCAGGTGGGGGCCACTGACATTTTTTCCCTCTTCATCTTTTCTGACTGTTTGTCTCTAGTTTTGCATTTGGCTAGGGTCAGTGTCACTACTGGTAGCATGAAGTGATACCTGGACCCTACAGAGGATGCACAGGCAGTTCAACTCCTCCAGGATGGCACATCAATACGTGCCATTACCAGAAGGTTTGCTGTGTCTCCCAGCACAGTCTCAAGAGCATGGAGGAGATTCCAGGAGACAGGCAGTTACTGTAGGAGAGCTGGACAGGGCCGTAGAAGGTCCTTAACCCATCAGCAGGACCGGCATCTTCTCCTTTGTGCGAGGAGGAACAGGATGAGCACTGCCAGAGCCCTGCAAAATGACCTCCAGCAGGCCACTGGTGTGAATGTCTGACCAAACAATCAGAAACAGACTTCATGAGGGTGGTCTGAGGGCCCGATGTCCTCTAGCGGGCCCTGTGCTCACTGCCCGGCACTGTGGAGCTCGATTGGCATTTGCCATAGAACACCAGAATTGGCTGGTCAGCCACTGGCGCCCTGTGCTTTTCACACAGGGCGCCAGAGCAGGTTCACCTTGAGCACATGTGACAGACGTGAAAGGGTCTGAAGAAGCTGTGGAGAACGTTATGCTGCCTGTAACATCATACAGCATGACCAGTTTGGTGGTGGGTCAGTGATGGTCTGGGGAGGGATATCCATGGAGGGACGCACAGACCTCTACAGGCTAGACAACGGCACCCTGACTGCCATTAGGTATCGGGATGAAATCCTTGGACCCATTGTCAGACCCTACGCTGGTGCAGTGGGTCCTGGGTTCCTGCGTGTGCACGACAATGCCCAACCTCATGTGGCGAGAGTATGCAGGCAGTTCCTGGAGGATGAAGGAATTGATACCATTGACTGGCCCCCACGCTCGCCTGCCCTAAATCCAATAGAACACCTCTGGGACATTATGTTTCGAGTTACCCTGAACTTTGACCTCGCTACGCCTTTTACAATGACTTATCATTTTTGACATTGGGGAAAATCCCATAGGTTCCAATAATAATAATAATAATAATAATAATAACTTCATTTATATAGTGCCTTTCAAAACAGGGTTACAAGGTGCTTCACAATAAAAGTAACAGTAAAAAATAGAATATAATTAAAACACTAAAATCACACACTAAAATAACAAAAAACGGACTAAAAACCAAATTGAAAAGGTTGCGGTCAAGAGAAGGCATTAACATAAAAGTGAGTTTTAAGATGTGATTTAAAAGAGGAAACTGAGGTGGCCTGCCTGAGATCATTAGGCAGGGAGTTCTAAAGCTTAGGGGCTCGAACAGCAAAAGCCTGGTCACCTCTGCTGCAGAATTTGGATTTTGGAACTATTAAAAGGGCCCTGCTGGAGGATGAGAGGCTTTGAATTGGATTTTAAAATGACTGAAATCGAGTTGGCCTTATATTCAGGCATGTAGGTGAAGCAAACAAAACTCTTAAGATAGGTAAACGGAAAGTTGTTGTAAACTATCAGTATACAAATGTAATCAGCTGAAGGCACACATGTTCACTAGAAGAATTATTGTATGGTTTGTTTCACATAATATTAGTTAATCACCTAGTTATATTAAAATGAACAGGGTGATGGCGGTCAGTGCCGTTTGGTGATTTAGAACTCAAGCTTCACTGTAGCCCTCAAAAGGCTGAACAAACATTCTTTTCAATTCATTTCCAGTAGGTTCGCGCTAGTGTTCTACAGCTCTCGAAACTAACTGTCTTTTCTGCATTCGGGGTAAAAATACTGCGTTCTATTGTCCGCCCTAACTATTGTATAGGTTACATAACGTAAACAAGTTCACGATGTCCATCGAAAATATATTCTTATCTTACAACTCGTAGTCATGGCAAACGTTAGTTGATTTACTAATTATATGTTTAAGGGCGACTGGTTAGGTGGCTTGGTGGTTAGCACTGTTGCCTCACAGCAAGAAGGTCCTTTAACTTGGTATCACAAAAGAGGCACAGCTGCATCTGCTTAGTTTGTCAATTAGCTCTACAAAATACAAAACTAAACGAACAAACGGTGGGCAGAGATTTCATGGGAAAGGGGAACTGAGTGTATTAAAGTAAAAGCTGTCTGTCCTTCCTGCCTACAGTTCAGCGGGACAATTCATCATTTCAGGTCATTGTACCGTTCCTGCATTCTAAATGTCTGTTGAACTTTACATAAGGATCTTGAGTTGTTAGTTTTCCTTTTTCAATGTTGTGATTTAACTTGGTATCACAAAAGAGGCGCAGCTGCATCTGCTCAGTTTGTCAATTAGCTCTACAAAATACAAAACTGAACGAACAAACGGTGGGCAGAGATTTCATGGGAAAGGGGAACTGAGTGTATTAAAGTAAAAACTGTCTGTCCTTCCCGTAAACATCTATAGGCCATATTCGTCAAACTTTGCAGTTATCCACAAGCCAAACCATAATTATGTGATGATGCGTCAGTGATGACGCTCACATATGAAATCGCAAAGTTATATTCTTCTTCTGCTTATTATTAGGTCGACTTTTGGCCGCACGCAGTTCTGAATCCATCCAATCTATCTATAATTGCTTGCTGCAAAATGAACTCCTTTGTTACCGTAGCGCAATTGAAACAACCAAATCCAACAATACAAAGCTGTGTCAGAATGAACAGAACAGACTGGCTGATACACTCAGGCTATTTAAACAGGTGGCAGCACAGTTTCATTAAGATTGTTGTATTTCAATGGTAAAATAATCAGTATTGAACAAATATTAACACTTAAAACAAGAGACTACTGCTGATTTTATGTCTGCAGCGCTGTCCACTTGCGATTCGATCGGCAGATGCCATAAAAGGAAGGTTGAGCTAACACGAGGACGTAGGGGAGACTGGGTACAGTTGCAACACTTTCTGCATTTCTCTGTTACTCACAGATTAATTGGCATAGACCAGCCAAACTTGTATATATTAAACTTATATATGTCTTCTAATTACCCATACAATTTAAAGATGACTACATATGATATGTAGTTCACAGTATTTATATGAATGGAAGAAGTCAGATGCTGCAACTGGCCTTAAGTGGGCGTTTACACTTGTGTTCAGTTCAGCGCTGTCCACCAACACACGAGGATGTAGTAGTGCTGCAGCAGTTATTTTAGGGGGCTGGCCATCGCACTGCCTTGTCGCTGATGGTGGAAACGCAATCACATCGCATTTGCTCAGGGAAATGCATTTTCTAGTTATTATTATTATTATACCTATTTGTGGCACCTTAACTACGCCTGCAGTTGTGACCCAATCGATTTCATTCCAGTGCCCACATGTCTTGGGTATTGCAGTCTATTGCGCTTACATGCAGATAAATGATCGGTTTACGTGTTATATTTTTAATTATTATTTTTAATCGGTTTTTGGCCCCATTGAAATGACTGGGGAGAGGGTTTTGACTGGGAGAGATATTTCATGGGCATTTACCACCATGTAGCGTTGATGTTATGTAATTGCAAGTTGTTATGTTAGTAGGCTATACTGACTGCCTTGGCTTTTTAACTGCATCAACGAATGACTCCGTCCGGTTATTGTGTGATTGCCTCTGCTATTGCTAAGTTTTATTATAATTAGCCCCATTTTTGGCACATAACTACGGTGCATTTCGCTTCCATTGCAACGGCAAAATGTCAGTTCGAATGCCATGTACTGCGCTTGTACACCGCTAATTAATCTGTCCACTAGTACTTTTTTAATTGCCTCTTTTACACGCTTAATTTGCCCATAGACAATGAATGGGAAGAGGGTAAGACTTGAGGGGAGCTGGAATGAAGGACCAAGATGAATCATACCCTTGTGTATACTGTCATCTAGTGACCGGAATAAAATGAATACATGTGTATGTTATTCAACATTTTATTGCGGTCACTAGTTGGCAGTATACACAAGGGTATTATTCGGCAGTATACACAAGGTAATGATTCATCTTTCTCCTTCATTAGGGGCGTCAGAAGTGGGATAGCTAACTCATAAATAACAAAACCGCGCCAACAGTTCAGGACATCTGCACGAATGCACCTGTGAGTATATATGACAGTGTCACCCTATCGCTAACGATTCCATTGTGAGATAGCTAGTTTCTAGTTAGCATTGACGCCTAGCCATGGATAGACGCTTCCCCTCTCCTGCTGTAATGAACGACAATTGCATGGTGTTTCATGTTTACTAGCAATGGAGCAAATCAAGAAGTTAGTGTTAATGAAATAATAACTGCTTACAACTTGTCAATGCAATCCACAAAGCATGCTGCATTGACTGTCAACACTGTAGTGAACTAACAATTCGTAAAAGATGACAAAGGCATTATACAAAGGCAACGCAACACTAGATATAATTTTGGCATTATGGAATGTCATACGCTAAGCCATGTCAGCTTGCAAGTTTAGTGTGCGTGCATGCAGCTAAGTGATCGGTTCACGTGTTATTTTCGTATTATTTTTAATCTGTGTTTTGCACCCATGCATTGAAATTAATAAAGAGCGCAGTACATGTGCCATCTGTATGGTTGTAGCGCTCATCGTTCAGTCTTGTTAGATATAAACTTATCTGGAACAAGTTATATGATATGTGTTTACAGTAGCCCTAGTGAAGTGTTGGAAAAATAACGATGGTGGATCTAGTTATGGATCTAGATCTTGTTTCGGAAGTACATTTAGCTGTTAGGATAAATAGATGACATTGCATTACATTGTCATAAAATACATTCTAATAAAATAGATCCATTCCGCATAAAACGTGCCTTCATAATACGCCCATTTCCTATAAACTACGTTTATTTCTACAATATGATTCTGGTAATTAATAGTGTGTTCAAATGCATGTGAAAGAAGAAAATAGTGTGATAAAGTGATTATGCCCAAGCTATTACAGGAAGAGTTTTACACAGCACTATTTGGCTGACCCTCGATCCATTTCGTTTAAGCTCTACTGTCATTGTGGAAAGTCTGAGTGATTTTAATATATATTAAATTCATTTAATACATGTGCATACATATAGAGCTTAGAGAACAAAAATAAAAATAAACATAAACGTTGGTAGGCTACTTAGCCATCGCCTATGTCCGCCATTAAATTACAATGAAGCAGCACTGCCAATCTAGCAGCGGCGCCATAAGGACAACAAGAATGGGGGGTGCGAGAAGAGGTGTTTTCTGAAAATATAAACCTTGGCCCAAAAAGTTACCAGCCTTAGCAATGCAAGATCCCAAATACAACACATCACGTTTTAGTAAAGGAGTATATTGCAACTGCTTTTAGGTGACTTAGTTATGTATCACAGTGAGTGAACCATAACTATGGCGCAGTCGTAACTACATAACCATGACAAACTAAACATTTCTCTTTTCTATGCTGAGCTATCACGTGAAAATTGAACTAACTACTCAGACCCGAAGACCCACTCAACGGGTGAACTACTCCTCTCTCTTTCCTATACTGAGCCCATGGGGTTGTCACGTGAAAATTGAACGAACGACTCCGACCCGAAGACCCAGTTGAGGGTTGAACTATGCTGAACGAAATTAACGAGTGACTCGAACACAACTGTTGTTGCGCATGCGCGACCAAAATGAACGAATCACTCTGAGACTACTCGTTAGTCCCGAGTCATTTTAAAGATTCGTTCAAAATGAACGAATCGTGAACGACACATCACTAATATAGTAGCCTATCACTCAAAAATAAACATAGATTCTATATAAAACCTTATTAAGGATAAAAACGTAACTGCAATGTAGGGTATTGCAAATGCAATTAACAGTAAAATATTGCAAACACTGGTGCTAATAAAACAATGCACTTCTGAACAAAAAAAAGTAAACTGTCAGTACTTTACTGAGCCAAAGGAAGAACAATGGACTACTGTAAAACATGTCCTGAGATATCTGAAAGGCACAATTGCGAGTTGTGTTAGAGGAAATGTGGTTACAGGTGTACAGTGATGCAGATTGTAGGCAGGTCAAACCCAACAGCTGCAGTGTAGTCGACGGTAGCTGTAATCACGCAGCGGTGAAGAAAACCGCGCTGTGTACCGTTTTGAAATTGTTTAAATCAACACAAATATAACGTTTTTTGTTGATCTAAGTCTTTTAAGTCATTCCAAAGTAATACTTAGCTTCACAAAATAGAAGTGTTTATATCTATTGATCTCTCTTGCCAATTCGCAGTTAGCTTCCAAAGAGCGTATATTTTGTTGTTTCACAAAAAAATCCTCAACTTTGAGCAGTTAAATAAAAAACTTTGTGTTTATTTAATATCAAACGATTGATTGACTGGTTTAAGAATATATTCATAAATCACTGATAATTCCAGCTTTCCATAGTTCTACTGTTAATAACATAGTTGTGTCATTTCAAAACTCGCCACTGGTGGTAGCCGATGCAAAACTTCGTCGCAATGCTCTGTTTTCTTTCTCAAACGGGCACAAAATAGTCCAGCGCTCCTTGTCTTCAAGGTAAATCACCTCGGTGTTCCCATCATTTTTGAAAGTAACTGTGTTTGTGCTCTGACATGCAGTCAACTGTGGGACCTTATATAAACGGTGTGTATCTTTCCAATCAGTAATCAATATATATTTAAAACACGTGGTTATATAGTTGTAGAAACATCTCAAGCTTTAATCAGTGGAAATGGGATGCACCATGGCCTTTCAACTCTGAGTGTCACAGCAAAGTGTGAATGGAAATAATGTGATATTTTATTTTTTTATTTTTAATACATTTGCAAAAAAATCTAAAATACTTTTTTCACTTTGTCATTGGTATTGTATGTAGAATGTTGAGAAAACATTTTTATCGAATCCATTTTGGAATTAGGCTGTAACATAATAAAATGTGGAAAAAGTGGAGGGGTATGAATACTTTCCGGATGCACTGTATAGTTATGTCAGTCAGTTTGGCTACTATAGGCCTATAACACATTGCATTTTAACTTTAGCTATGCTGATTGATTGTGAATGTAAGTGATGCTCATCATAGGTAACGTTGTCTGTACCAAGATAAAAGGCAACCTAGTTGTTGCATTCTTGAGCGGGGTTATTCTAAGTAGGCCTATCAAGGCAATTAAGAATATATTAATGATCCTAGCGGATTTGAAATACTTAAGATTGCGTTCATATCCAGTATTTGTGACCGTGGATGCGTGCATAAAACATCAGTGCCTCAAGAAAACAAGAAAACCTATTTATTAGTCAGATGGTTTATTGTCTTGCTTAGCTTTGTAGAGCAGACTGCAGAAATGAACAGATCGACTACTTGTAGACAGCTAAAAATACAAGATCAATACAATACCCTCATTGTCATTATAAATGAAAAATAGGCCTATAATATAGGAGTTTGTTGGGTAGAGAGTAGTGACTTGCAAGCACGAATGGGTGACAACTGGGGGGGAGGCAAGGAAAACGATAGTATTTCAACGAGAGAATATGCCTGTTAATTTCAGCTTCATAAGCTAAATAAGAAGATTATGTACAAATTATATTGAGCAATGATCTTGCAACGGGATCTACATTTTACGGAGATAGTTTTGACTTAAATGTATTTTCGACACAGTGATTATCTGGCACTGATTATAGTGTGATTTAAAAAAAACTGAAAACGCGTTTGTCCTGCCTACTATTGTGTTAGGGTCAAATTTAACCGTTTTTCAAGTTTAATGTCAAACATACCTTAAATTAGATAGACTTTTTATCAGAACAAGATTTCATTACATCCTCAAAAATGACTTAGCACAACAATAACAATTTATTAAGTGTTTCATATTTTTTTCAAAACCTATGAACAATTATGTTACATCTGTGGTGTTATGGGTAAAACATGACCCAAGGTGAATGCCGGATGTCCATAGAGTGGGATGAGGTATCAAATATGGTTCCACCTTATACCCCCCTGTCTCTTTCTTTCACACCACCCCTATTCAATATAACCATAACCCAACTTCCCAGTCCCAAATACACACAAGAAATATTATTTCTCACACTCTGGTTCCCCTCGCCCGTTGGAATCAAGCAATTACACTTTTCTTGCGTGTTTTGGCACACACACCTGGAGACCAATTGTATCCCGTATGGGAACTAGTTCTTTCTCACAGAAGGAAAGTATAATTTTTTGGGGGAGTGGCTAGTCCTCCTTCAGCATTTACAGTTTCTCGGGCAGCTGTGGCTCAGTAGGTAGAGTGGGTTGTCCACTGATCCAAGGGTTTGTGGTTCGATCCCGAGTTCCTCCTGTCCATGTGCTGAAGTGTCCTTGAGCAAGACACTGAACCCCAAGGTGCTCCCAATGTGCAGTCAAGTACATTGCATGGCAGCTCTGCCACTGTGTGTGTGGGTGAATGAGAGGCAACATTGCGCTTTGTTCCATTGAGTTTGAAAAGCACTATATAAATGCAGTCTATTTACCATTTCTTTGCTCTGGGCCGTACCAGCTATGCCCTCTAGATCCCAGTTCATCTTCATGACATAACTGAACAACCAGATGTTGCCAGGGAATTTAATGCTGGCAATTTAATTTTGTGTCTGGCAACCCAGGTGCCGATGAATGCCAGAGTCACATCGGCACACGTCACAGACTGCAGGGGGACAGCCTCTGACCATCTGGTGTCCTATCGACTAGCGTTTGGAGATGAGTAAACCCTCTTTCTTTTCAGAAAAACTTAGCCAACACCAGCTTTTGTCTTCCTGCCCGGGTGCGAAAGGTTATGAGTGGCGTCAAACACATGTCGTCTCCAACTGCTGGGCACAACCTGTCGTGACTGACCAGTGGAGACATCACACAAGGGGGTGACGCCAGCAGTCCGAACAGAACCTCAGACAACTGAAGGGCTGTGGTTGCCTTCCTGCAGGGTTGAACCTCTGGGTTGGGGCCTTGGTCGCTGCCATTCTAGCGTAGTCTATGCAGAGGTAGACCGCGCCCGTGAGTGCTCGGGACATTCAGTGACGACATTGTCTTTCCCTGCAATATGTTTAATGTTTGTCAGTCAGGGTTCTGACGTTTACAATCCCTGCATGGGCGCCAACCCCGTCCCAGCTGCTACACCATATGGAGGGGAGAGGCCCACTGGCTGCTGGACCACCAGTTCACAGACTTTTTGAAGCTGCAGGACGGACGGCACCGCAGCCATAGAGCTGTAACGTGTGTGGGAGAAGCACAGGCCCAACGGTGGTTCATCAGCTCCGATTGCTTGGAATCGCCCAACCAGGGTAGAGTCAGAAGCTGGCAGGCATGCTCGGACTCAGTCAGCCCAAAGGTATCCAAGAGAAGGGCCTTAACGGCCTCATGTTTATTGTCTTCTGGAGGGTCCTGGAGAAGGCTCACCACTCTGGTGGCAGTAGAACAAGACCAAGTGCCGACACCACGTAGTAATACTTTGTGTTGTTCTCCGTTATTCCCCGAAAAGCGAGCTGAGTCTCGGTTTGAGCAAACCACACGCCAGCTTGTTGCTCCCAGAACTCAGGCAATTTGATCGCGTCTGCAATTGCCATGTTTGTGATTGTAATCTCCAGAATCGTCCAATAGCGTCAGGGCCCAATATCCAACTATCTTTTAAATATATTAAGCTATATGTACCAAATGTGGCACTTTCATCACAAAATGAACAATAGGTTAGCTATGCCGCCACACTACCTCAGTTTGGCAGTTGATAGCATTACACAGCATTGCCTAAAACTTTTTCACAGTACTATGTATATATATTCAGTATGTGTATATATTAGTTTAAGAAGGTGACGAGATATATATATATATATATATATATATATATATATATATATATATATATATATATATATATATATACATAGACACACACACACACACACACACACACACACACACACACACACACACACACACACACACACACACAGATATAGACACACACACACAATATATAGACACACACACACACACACACACACACACACACACACATTTAGACACACACACACACACACACACACACACACACACACACACACACACACACACACACACACACACACACACAATATATAGACACACACACACACACACACACACACACACACACACACACACACACACACACACACACACACACACACACACACACATATGCACACACACACACACACACACACACACACACACACACACACACACACACACACACAATATATGCACACTACAAATACATACACACACACACACACACACACACACACACACACACACATATATACACACACACACACACACATACGTGTATATGTGTGTGTGTGTGTGTGTGTGTGTGTGTGTGTGTCTATATATATATATATATATATATATCGTCACCTTCTAATGGCCTAAGTCATATTTTAAAGTTTTTAGAAAAACTGAAAAAACTGAACCAAATATAGAATATATGCTATTTATTAATCATTTCACACAAAAAGATTATGAAAATATATAACTATTGACATACAAATAACACTGTCTGTCAATTATGTAAAATAATAATTATAATAATTATATATGTGACGATTATAATTATATATGTGACGATATATGTGTATATGTACGTACATAAAAACCAATATATATATATAGTATGGCAATAGCAAGGTATACATTTTTTTTTGTTTTGTTTTAAAGGTTTATCAAGCGAATTGCCTATAGCTTTACATTTAAATTAAACAATTTACCCATTGTTACAATTTCATGTTTTAAATGTTGTTTTCTTGGAAACGCCCTGATCAAGTGATGGGCAGTGAAGCTTTTCATAGGTTCTTAAGTTTCATACAGAAGTAAGGTTATGGATATCTTGAATGGCAAAACGGATTTAGCTGGGATTTTATTTTGAATTATCAACATCCATCCATAAGGTGGGTAGGTGGGAAGTATAATAAAGCGGTACAATAACTATAAGGGTCTACACCCTTCGGTCTAGGACCCTTGTTATGGCAATTCTAAATATTATACACGGTGAGACTTAATGATGAAGTTCAATATAAACGGTTTATTCAAAAAGATACTTTACATAGAAAGGTTCACTCCACACAGTGTTTATGACACTGTTCGGATGGAATGACAAAATACATTGGCAATGAACATTCCTATTATAGTAAGTGGGAGTGCCCTGTTCCCTATTGTAAAGACACACACTCATATATTGGGTTTAGATTGCTGGCCATTAAAGTGACACTCTTTACAGGGGTTATATTATCTGCAGACATCCTGTCTCCGGTGTGACCCCTCCAGCCACGGATTATAATCAAATTCCTAAACAGAAGGTTAAGCTTACTTTACGACATGCAGCTGTGGTCAATGGCTAATACATCAACCATACGTGCATTCCTGTATATATTTGCAGTCAATCTAAATCCTGCTATTACACCCTTTAATAATAACAGAGGTATAATAAACCAATACCTAATGGGTCTTCGTCATTCGGGCTAGGACCATTAATAAAGCAGTACAATAAGGGTCTACGTCCTTCGGGCTAGGACCCTTAATAATACACTTTTCAAACAGTAATAGGCTTCAAATGTTAAGTAGTTCTTGCGTCTGGCTTCTCTGAAAGGTTTTCGGCTTAACTTCATGCCAGCAAATACGGCAGTGTATGTAGGAAGTTTAGGAGAAACAATAAAATGGGTGGGTATTTCGACGTTAAAAATAGTTGGTGTAATGATTGGCAAAATCATATTATTTGTTTTCATAATACATAAGTGATGCTTAACTGAACCAATTCAGACTCCTTAGAAAAATCCTGATTAAAGTGGCAGTCCACGAGAAACACAATCTAAGATCCAGCAGGTTCACGTTTCCACATCAAATTAGATAGAATTGGTGTAACCATTCTGTAATGTTGGATCATTGCACTGCCCATGAACAGCATAATATTGTCGTATTAGCATTCCTACCCTATATTAATTTCCATACACCAGTAATTTGTAAATTTTGAACCAAGTTCATTTCAATTACACTGCCACATGGAGGAGATATAGTTTCATGGAAAATAAACGTATCTCACTTTTCTGTTCTCATGCTGGAGTTTATTTGAGCATCTTGGCAAAAATAATTCTTCCCAAGTTGGCATCATTCTCTGGCAAAAATAAAAACAGTTACAGTATGTCTGCTTTCTCCCTTCCATGGGTAAGATGTTACTTAGACTACCACCAGGATGTCGACATTGTCATTACCGAGCAACGTGGACAACCGCAGTGGCTGCCACTGCTAAGTGGAATTAAGGGTTCAGCGGAAGGTGCGATCATTCTGCGTGTGAATCGTACGATAGTCATATGATGTCCTCTCTGTTGGTGCTACAGTAATTGAAGCAACGAAGCATGCATTTTCGACGCATCTAATGAATTTTGGAGTTTTATTCCCAGCGAAATGATGAGTGGACTCCACTCGTGACAAGCGAAAAGCAACGAGAAATGGTGTAGGTACACAGGACAGAAACATTTTTGTTCTGAACTAAGTCAACGATTTGAAGAAGCCAGCTGGATAATGCTTTATTTGATTTGATCAGATGCTAAAAACTGTATTTCAGTGCCATTAAGAATAGAACATGCAATGATAGCGCATTTGGCATGACCAAGCAGGTTGTATTTTTGTTGTACAACCTGTCAACCTATCGATTTGGTAGGGAACTTCATTGACAGTCTAAATTGGCTCCTGTAAACGAAATTAATCATATTTAAAACCTATGCTTTTTGCTTTGTGCCGAAGGTGTAAAATAAGCTTTCGGCTAGGGTATTGTGATTAAAGTTCATTTTGAAATTCAAAATATCTAAACGAATCCCCATCATCTTGCATGGACGGGATACGTGAAGAAAGACGGGAAAGAAGTGAAAAAACAGTTTGGGGGCATATTAATAAACAGCATCAGTAACAAACGTCGGCTACTTTAACGATGTGAAGTGACAGCTATATCGATGTTGTGTGGTTATAACGTAGAAGTAGCCGACGTTTGTTGCCAAAAGAAGACTAAAGAAGTGACATATTTGGCTTAATCGAATCAGGGTTTCGTCAAAAAGGCAAGCTGCACAATGGGACTAGGATATCCCCACGCACTGTAGATTTGCAGGATGTGCTATTTAAACAATGTTTTTAATGGTTTTGAAGTTCTGGAGAACGATTTATATTGAGCAGATTTTATAGGTTGGTTAGCCTACTGCTGTATAGGAAGGAAGGACGGACGGACGGACAAGTGCAGGGATAACAACCTAGCCGGTAGTCGACATGGCTCTCATCAATCGCTGTGGTAGCCGGTGGCCAAGCCTAGACCTTTTCCAGAAAGCGTAAAGGCAACCGCCAACAGTAGCTACTTAAGTTAACGTGTAATTCATGAAATAAATGTAATTTGTTAGTTTAGGCTTTGGAGCGAAAATTCGTAGAATATAGCGTAAGGGGCCGTGTCCACTGAACGCGTTTTTTCAACTTCATGCGCCTTTTCATCATTCATAACCAATGTGAAGACGCGCCTGGCGCGCTGCTTTATGAAAGCGGTGCGCCTCGCGTCTTTTTGAGCTGCGTTTTTCCATTTTCGATAGTAGTTTTCAATAGAAAATAGTTCAACTTTTGCCGAAGCGCGGTGCTCGTCAATGTCACTTTTTGACAGCCGGCCAATCAGAATTCATTAAAGGCGGGACTAAAAATAAAAATACATAAACAAACGCCGCCATTGAAGAAAAATGAATTCAGCGATCTGATTTCCTAAAGGTGTACGATCGTACAGTAAAAGAGTGCTTTTAAATTGAATCAGTTGTTTTATATATTTGTAACATGTTCAAATAAACGATAAGCTATGTACATTCAAAGAATGTTGCTCTTTATTAGGCCTAAAGTTGTGACCCTGGGGCCATCAGCCGCACGAATTAATAACCGCTTTCTATTAAGCCGCACGCTTAATAGAAAAGGCCTGGCTTGAACTAACGTCAACTTTGACTGAAGCCTCAAGCCGTTCCATGAACACAATTCGGCCGTCTCCAGTCAACGTTAACTCAAGCCAGGCTTGTACAAACTGGCATTGTGTGCGCGCACGGAGAACAGAAGCAGCCCGGAACAATCGATTGTCAAAAAGCAGATAAAGTGTCGCAATAACCAGAAAGAGCGGTGCTATTCTCGCGAGCAAAACACGTCAAAGGAATTTGCCACTGACTGTCTCATCACCAAAAATTGCAATACTGCTGCGATTTTCAAGGCGAGGGAAAGTGCTAGGCCAAAATTTTTTCATATAAATTAACATTGAAATCGTTATGAAGAGTTTGTGGCTATATCAGCAGGCGCGATAATATCTGAGATGTGTTTAATTTTCAGTGGAACAGCGTTCCATGATTGCTCATCAGGTTCAGGAATGTCACAGATGACCAGTCCTAACAGCAAGGACCTGGGTTTGATCCCGGCTCAAGGCCAGCTGATAGTTGTCTCCTGTCTGTTTTTCCATTAAAGCATAATAGGTAGTTAATATTTATTTTAGATATAGTGACAAAGAAATTTAATTTTCAATGTAACATTGTATTTGATATAGATTTCTGTCACAAGTAATGCAATTACAATAAGCAATGGAATGCCACTGCGGACATTGATTTGTCATTTCAGCATTTTTTTATGTTTGACGTTGGAAGGTTATTGCGAACCCAGAAAATGCAGAACTATAAAAACTTATATTCATGCTTGGTCACACTGAGAAAAAGGTCTAAACCTACCTATGTTTCCGAATATGGAAATAAGTTAAGTGACAAAGTGGAGCGAGCGAGAATTGACACTTGACGGAACTATCTTTTGGGATTTTGTTTCCGCCTGTTAGATATTCTTTGTAACACAGCTAAACTAAGCTTGACAGTTAGCCTACTACGGAGCAGGCTAGTTCAGTGGCATCAATTACCCTGGTAACTGAGCGGGGATTTGTATTAGCCACAGTAATGGAACGGATCTCTCACTAAAATTAGCGAGACTTATCAAAATAAGCCAGGCTTTTCGCTTATCTAGCTTGATGGAATACCCCCCTGGTCTAGTAGTCTAGTGACACAGTGTTGTGACTATGCTGTTGGTGTACTACCGTTAGGTCGGCCAGAGAATTAGTAGGCTACAGTTGTCAAACTAACTATGACTAGGATTTGGTTTCTATAATTGTTCAATATAAAAACTAACCACCCCATTCGTGTTATGAAAAAGACTAAAATCTGTAACATTAGTAGCTAGCATGCTGTGAGACTAACCACCACAGACGCTATGACGGTTGCATAGCAACAAAAAAGGCATTGGTGATGGTGAAGCGCGTTGATAAAGCGCGTTGAAAACGCGTTGAAAGCGCAAATTTCAATGAAAAGGCGCAGCGCCTCGCGTTTTAGCGCGTTCAGTGGACATGGCCCCTAAGTATTGTCTCCAAATGATCCAATTGTATGCTAGCCTTCTATCATAGGTAGATCGATGAAGATGGACAACCCTTACACACCAGAAAACATTTTTACGTCTCCCTGAAAAACGCTAGCCTGTGGATATTTTTCAGCACTGAGGACCGGTCTATAGCTAGGCTGGACAACCGTAACAGCTCCAATGTAACCAACGACTGCACATTCACGCAGTGGTGTAGAAAATCGCGCTGTGTAATGTTTTGAAACTGTTTGAATCGACACAAATATAACGTTTTTGTTGGTCCGAGTCTTTCAGTCATACAAAAGTAAAACTTAGTTTCACAACATAAAAGTGTTACTATCTATACAGCTCTTGCTAATTCACAGTTAGCTTCCAAAGAGCGTAAGTTTTGTTTTTACATGAAACAATCTACTTTGAGCAGTTTAATAAAAAAATGTTTTATTTAATATCAAAGGACTGATGAACTGGTTTAAGAACATATTCTTAAACTGAAATATGCAATATTTACCTATCTATATAATTAAAAGCATTGTATTATCATTTTAAAACTCACCACTGCACGGCTGTCATCACTGGACTTCGTGAAATTTTCTCAAAAGGTCAAACGGGCACAAAATTGAGCGCTTCTCTCGCTTACCTCTTTCCATCACATTTGACGGTCAAACTTGGATTTATTTTGGACAAAACCCCTGTTGGGACATGACCTTGAGCGAGCCCGTCAATCAGTCAAATGAAACTCATTTAAAATCATTTTCATACACTTTGTTTGATGAACCCTTTGAACACCGACAAGACAAAAGCCTCCTTAACAAACCGCAAAAAAAAATAAAAAAATCCATCCAAGGAAAATGGAGATACGCCCCCTTAAAACGTCCATGCTTTATAACTGCGGTAAGATAACATGCAGTTTGACTGACTAGCAAAGATGTTTGTATTTAGAATTGTGATCGTGTGGGTTGAAAATCAATTTTGCGAAGTTACTGTGATATACACCTAAGACACACTTATGTTGTGCTGTTGGTATTAGCAATATATGGTATGTACTTGAAAGGGAAACTCACTGAGTGTTCATAGTTTATTTTAAATTATGTGTCCATGTCTGAAGCACGCTAACGTTAGCTACGCAGTGTTTTTAACTCTGTAACATGGTAGATTATGGAAACGTTTAACGTAGCCTACCCTTTGTAGACATATTTTAATGCTCAATTTAACTTTAAGTTAGATATGGAATAATTCAACTGCAGCTAGGAGCAATGAGATCGTTTCTTTCTCTTTGCTTTGAGGTTTTGTCCATATCCTGGCCTTTAACTGGCTGCCTTTGATCTGTTAGGCCTATTTAAATGAAATGATATTCCAGGATTTATCTAAACGAACTGAAATGTCAATGGTTAATTTTAAACCCATTTTTGCATGTTTTCATAACAGTACGTCAGCGCACAATGACTGACCTATTTTGTCTGCTTTACAGACTAACATTACTAACAGACATTTTAGAAAACCAACAAGACCCCCAAGATGATCTGCAGCAGATGCTTGCAAGTTTTTATAGATTTAAGGGAGTGCAATACTTTGTGTAAAGTCAACATTAGCAGTTGGCTTCCATGGACAGAGAGGCATATGACAAGTAGATTTTAAGTTTGCCAAATGAGATATCAAATACAGAAACTAAGAGGATGGTTGATAATGATGATAATCAACTAGGTTGTTTAAGAGCTGCAGATGAGGCCGTCATAAACCACAAAAAAAAGCCATTACAGACAGACTGTTTTGGGTTGCACTGCAGGCCAAATGAAACTGTTCTAGGAAGGCGAGTAGAAAGTCAGGGGACTTAAGCTGTCTGTATGAGGCTGATGTAAGGATCAGTGGTGTCTGGTCAATGTTAACCTTGTGTGGTGAGCACTGGCTTATACAGAATCCTGCAGGCTTCATTGACTGACCATATGCAGGTTTTAAATGAGCAAGTTTGGTTCTGGATAGGTGAGCCTGCCAGAGTTCAGTTTGGTAGGTTTGTAATAGGGGGTATCCCACCTTTTAAACACAGGCCTGTGGTTAGTATACTTTTGCTATTCAGGAGCTTTTCATTGATCTGGTTTGCAGAATGTGTTTGTTTGAATGTAAACATTTAAGTTTTTTCTATATCATACATCGTAGACTGCTTGCCACAAATAAAATAAAAACGTTAACACTAGGCCTACTGCTTTGTAATTTTCTTCCAAACATGTCTAACCCTTTTTATTGTTGAAATCTATTAAATAATTAGATTGCTTAGTATTCATTTGTAAGTAGGCCTATGGATATAATTCAGATCAGAGCTCTAGGTGAACCACATAATGCATGATGGAAGTGAAGATGGTATCGTGGTCCAATCAACAGCATAGGCTATAGCCTACTTATGCGCTGGTTTAATAAATCTATAAATTATTTATCTATATAAGTTCACTGTATAATAGAATAAGGTAGGCCTATCTAGTTATATTTATCGTGCCATGAGTTTGGACACAGATCTGTTACCTAATACGGGCTACCGGTTGTTTGTCCGGTAGTGGTAGCCTACTAGAACTAGGCTAGAATTTTGGAGCCTGGTGCCCTGAAGCCGCAAGTCATTTGACCCAATTGCTGTTTTCAGAGTACACGTTTTAAATATTGAACCCTTTATTTAGGCAAACGATTATATAACATGCAAAAATAATGCGTTTTACCATATATCTATCGCAAAATATGAATTATTTTGCTCATAGTAAAAGACTGTCTGTCAAAGTCGGCTGTATGAAGTTTACACCGAAGCAACAACTCTACAAATTTAAAAACCTTCTTCCGACACTAAAACGGTCACTTTTTTAAAAACTGACAATTTATAAATTTGTTTTTATTAATGAACATTTAGTTAGTAACAAAATTACTATACATTTAATTGTTTAATCACTTGATTTAAAAAAATCTGAATGCGATTCAAGATTCAAGAGACTTTATTTATCCCGAGGGAAATTAAGGTGCAACAGTTGAATACAACGAAGGAAGAAGAAATATACACAAAATTTAAACAAATATAAACTAAATAAAAATAAATAACTAAATGTATGAACAATATGAACAAATAGCGTAGGTATATACAATAAACATCAATACGTGTAGAGCAAATTAGCAGTACCAGTAATAAAATAACTAAATAAAATAACTTAGCTGAATACTGAATAAAGTGACATGTGAAAAGTGAAATGTGCGTTGAAATGACAGCGCGTTGACCTCGGGTCACTGTGTGTCCACTGTCCCTCTTACGACCTGAGGTAGAAGAATTAAAAAGTCTGATGGCCACAGGAAGAAAGGACTTCCTGTGGCGTTCTGTTGTACACTGGGGTGGAATGAGTCTGTTGCTGAAGGTGCTTCTGTATGAGATCATAACCTCGTGGAGAGGGTGAGAGTTGTTGTCCAGGATACTACGCAGCTTGCGCAGCATCCTCCTCTCAGACACCACCAACAAAGAGTCCTGTTGGACCCCCAAGACATAGCCAGCCTTCCTGACGATATTGCTGATCTTGTTGGCGTGATGACCTGAACTGTTGGTGCGGTGTTTTGTCATTTATGACTTAGCTTTCCCACTTCTGACACCATGTTTCGATGTCAAATAACGAGACGGGGTCACTGATGCAGTTTTTAACTGGTGTTCGGTGTAATAACAAAAACAGTCGGTACAAACGTAACAACATGCAAATACATAACATCACCTCTAGATGGCCGTGAAAACTCTCTCCCAGTCATTTCAATGGGGCCAAAAACGGATTAAAAATAATAATAAAAAATATAAGCGCAATGGACTGCAATACCCAAGACATGTGGGCATTGGAATGGAATCGATTGGGTCAAAACTGCGGGCGTAGATAAGGCGCCAAAAATAGGCCTAATAATAATACTAACTAGAAATACATTTTCACAAGAAAATGCGGATGTGATTGCGTTTCCCGCCATGAGCGACCAGGCAGTGCAGCAGCCAGCCCACTAAAGTAGCCGCTGCAGCACTACCACATTGTCTTAACTATACAGCTAGTCTAAACAAAACAAATAAGTCTTAATCAAATACCTCCAAGTAGCAGAGTCAGCAGACGTGAGATGCGTTGGCAGGCAGGTTTTAATTGTACAACAAATTAATAAATAGACTATGCCCAAATATGGGCTTAAAAGTACAGACAAAATAGGATAGATGGATTGTTAAGTTTCTCAAATCTCTGTTAAAAACTCCATGATAACAAAAGACCATGACATCAAGTGATAGTTCACCCAAATAAACATTTTAATTGCTTTCAAGTGCATCTGTAACATCAGCCCCATTGACTGAAGGGCGTTTTAACAAACAAAACTCAATTAACGTTATTTGATAAATATTACTGAAGAAATCAATATTACTATGCTATTATTGTAAAACATTACATATTTTCGGAATACTATGTTCATTGAGACAAAAAGCTAAAATGGTGAAATGTATTGTGCTTTTTTAAATGTTGCAATAATGTGAACTATATGTCACATGTAGTCATCTATAAATTGTATGGGTAATTAGATGACAGATATGAGTTCAATATATGCAAGTTTGGCTAGTCTATGTCAATTAGTCTCTGAGTAACAGAGAAATTCAAAGAGTGTTGCAAACGTCCCCAGTCTCCCCAAAGCCCTTGTAAGCGCAACCTTCGTTTTAAGGCTTCTGGCAATCTTATAAGTAGACAGCGCTGCAGACGTTAAATCAGCAGTAGTCCACTGTCTTCAGTGTAGATGCTTGTTTAATATTGATTGTTTTACCATTTAAATAAATTTTAAATAATCTTAATGAAACTGTTATTATCAGCCAGTGTCTGCATTTTGACATTGAAACGGTCATTCCAACAAAAAACAATTAAAGCAATTGATTACGGTAAAAAATGCCAAATGTAAACATGCAGCGCGAGGTGTCTTTAATAATAAGGTTGACGTACAGTAAATAATGACTATGATAATGAATTCTAGCTAGCACATTCAACTGAAACTTTAAAAGATGATAAAAGCATACCGATAGTCTGTCACACATTCAATCAACAGTAGCCTACTGTCATCAGTGTAAAGCCAAGGCTTGTTTAATAGCCTACTCGTTTTACCATTTTAATACGTTCTTAATGAAACTTTGCTGCGTGCCTGTTTGCCCACAATACTAGCCTAAGTGTTCAGCCAGTGTCTTAATTTTGACATTGGTTTTTAAATGTTGCATTTGGCGTTTCAATCATGCTACGTTACGACTCTACATTAAACTAATAAAGACGTTTGTCAGCAAGCTATATAAGCTAAATGGTGCCTTTGAAACTGTCATACTACTAGTTACTAGGTTAGCAGCCCACACTTTCGGCTAGTCTTTTTTAAGCTTTTTTAAGGCTAGTCTTTTTTAAGACTAGCTAACGTTTTAGACTCTATGGATATAATGTTAACTCCTTATCCAAATTTTGATGGTTAGCAACGCTGCTGCGGAATGCATAGGGGAAACACTTGATACATGTTATATTAGCCAGTGCCGTGTCCAATTCAAGTCAGCACAATTATTTTTGAACGTTAAACAAATACAACTTAACTCACATTCACTACGCAGTGTCATGTTGTGGGGTTTATGCCAAATGCCGATGGAATCTGGAGTTGTGATGAACTTGCTTGATGTAGAGCTACGGAGAGTCCATCGTACACTAACTCAGGCGATGTAAAAAGCTTTCTGAATAACTTATTCTGCTTAACTCTGTCTCTCTTCGTCATTCACACCGTAGCCGTATAGCGAGACTAATCACATTGTAGATGAAGAAGAATCATACCCATGTGTATACTGCCATCTATTGACTGCAGTAAATGTTTAACATATACATGTATACATTTTAATATAACTAGATGGCAGGGTATCATCTTGGTCCTTCATTCCAGCTCGCTCCCCTCAAGGCTTTCTCTTTCTCTTCCCATTCATTGTTTATGGGCAAATTAAGCGTGTAAAAGAGGCAATTAAAAAATAACTAGTAGACAGATGAATTATCTCTGTACAAGCGCAGTCCGTGGCATTCCAACGGACATTTTGGCTTCGCAATGGAAGCAAAATGCCCAAAACTGCGACCATAGTTAGGTGCCAAAAACTGGGGCTAATAATAATAATAATTATAATAATAATAAAACTTAACAAAACAGTATATGATTGCGTCTTACGATGCAATCACATAATAATAATATGACTTTCCGATAACAGTATGTGATTGCATGACGTAATCACATAATTATTATGAATGTAAGTTACCACAATAAGAAAATGAGTCCGCAAAAAAAAAATTCCTGGCTGATCTGGTAACGTAACGGTCGGTAGACACCTGAACTATTTCCAGCTTAAAGTAAAACAATACTGAACTAAATCCGTAACATAAATATTTTCAGTTAACAAAATACAGATTCTTACCTCAGATGTGCGCGAAAAGTTTCTCCAACTCCTAACAGAACGTTTCAAAAAGCTGTACGACCAATGGGTGTAGTGTTAATGGCTGTATCTCGTCTTGCTGATTTTGAGTTTGGTGGTTATAGCTGGGGTTCTTGCTCCCACAATGCAATGCATAATTCAAAAGTATGGATAAAACACCTGTGAAAATTCAATACGGAAAATTCCTCGTAATAACAGTACATTGGCCCCTATTTTTTCGGACTTTTCTGACAGTGTAGGGATCACAGAGTGCCCGATGAGACAACAGATCATGTCCTGGGGGATCTCCTCCCCGACCTGGACCAGGGCATCAGTGAGCTCCTGGACAGTCTGTGGTGCTACTTGGCGGCGTCGGCTGCGCCGATACATAACATCCCAGAGGTACTCAGTTGGATTCAGGTCTGGGGAATGTGAGGGCCAGTCAATTTAATCAATGCCGTCATCATCCAGGAACTGCCTACTCACTCTGGCCACATGAGGCTGGGCATAGAGTACCAACGCTCCTCCCACCGACCGTTCCGGAAGAGAATTACCCCACTCTATTCTCCACAGAGATATTTTAGAACCGTGAATTTAAGATCCCTGTTTTACCAACACTTACAATTGGTTCCTGGTTTGTACAGAGAAACGGTTTCTTCTAAACATGCTAACTTGTTTTTGACGTGTTGAACTGTGAATTTCTATGTAACGTTTTTCACAACGGTTCTAACAAAAAGCTACAACCTGTCTTTTTTGCTAGGCTCTGATTGGCTCTAAAACGATTTCCTGCGCTGCTCTGTTCAACCTCCGCAGGACTGACAAAGCTTCCCTCAACTCTGTTCTGAGGGTAGCTCTATACCGAGGGTATACGCCCACCTACTTTGCATACGGACACTTGATTCGTCCGCTGAGATAAGGCTGCAGTCGAAGCTGATTGGTTGGGGCCAACTTTGAATTTGCGAGTGAACAGTTCCAGTTGCTAGTTAGACAGTACCCATTTGTGCTCTGAGTCTGCAACAGCCTGGTAAGTAAGCAGTCTTGCATTTGTAAATACAGTACATATTTTGCAAGCTAACATTTGGAGGATTAGGGTTTTTTATTTTTTTACATTAACCCATATAGTTGGATAACTTTAAATTACTTTGAATAAAGTGTTTGAAATGCTTCTTGTCAGGTAAACATCCAGCTAGTTAGCTTGTCAGCAGCTAACTACATTTAATTGAACTGTCTAGCTCCAACAGTTTACAACTAACAGTAAGCTGGTGTTTAACTGATCATTGGACTCACAGAAGAGCAGAATATAGTGGAATCACTCTGCTCCCAGAGCGAGCAGCTTCCATTTCGTATATCAGTAGATATGCTAGAGACACCCTACCCTAAAAGCAGCAGTAGATATGAGACACTACCCCCAGAGCAGTATTTTATATATTACCGACACTGCGCTACCCTTAGAGCAGCATACTAGTGACAGCAGACTACCCTTAGAGCAGCATTAGATATACTACATAAACTACACTACCCCCAGAGCAGCATTAGATATAATAGATGCCCTGCTCTCAGAGCAGCAGTAGATATTAGATGCACACTACCCCCAGAGCAGCATTAGATATAATAGAGGCGCCCTGCTCTCAGAGCAGCGTTAGATATATTAGATACACACTACCCCCAGAGCAGCATTAGATATAATAAAGACGCCCTGTTCTCAGAGCAGCACATTAGATACACACTACCCAAAGAGCAGCATTAGATATACAAGAAATACCTTGCTCTCACAGCAGCATTAGATAAACTAGAGACACACTACCCCCAGAGCAGATTTAGAGACGCCGTGCTGTCAGGGCAGCATTAGATATTTTAGATACACACTACCCCCAGGGCAGCATTAGATATACTAGATATACCCTGCTGTCAGAGCAGCATTAGATACATTAGATACACACTACCCCCAGAGCAGCATTAGATATAATAGAGACGCCCTGCTCTCAAGTTGACATTTGGAGGATTATGTTTTTTACATTAACCTTCATAGTTGGATAACTTTGAATACAATTTGTAAAATCCTTCTTTTCAGGTAAACATCCAGCTTGCTAGCCAGCCAGTAAGCTAGCTACATTATATGGAACTATCTAGCTCTAACAGTTAACAACTAATAGTAAACAGGTGTTTAACTGACAACTGGACTCACAGAAGAGCAGAATTAAATATAGTAGAATTAGTCTACTCCCAGAGCGATCAGCGTCCTATTTAGTATTAGATATGCTATAGACTCCCTACCCTCAAATCAGCAGTAGATATGATACATTACTGCTATCAGAGCAGCATTAGATATACCAGAGACACTCCACCCCGAGAGCAGCATTGCATATATTAAATACACCCTACCCCCAAAGCAGCATAAGATATAGAGATAGAAATACCCTGAGATACCCATAGAGATACCCTGCTCTCAGAGCAACATGATATATACATACTAGAGACACAAGACTACCCTTAGGGCAGCATTAGATAAACTAGAGACACAACCCTAGAGATATAAATCAGAACCTCTCAGCATTATAGATTCTAGAGTCACAACCCTCAGAGCAGCAATAGATATAAGAATTGCTGAAAGCTAGCAATTTTACAGATAAACTAAGGTACATGCTATAAAATAAGCTACAGTGCATCCGGGAAGTATTCATACCCCTTCACGTTTTCCACATTTTATTTATGTTACAGCCTAATTCCAAAATGGATTAAATAAAAAAAAATTCTCAACATTCTACACACAATACTCCATAATGACAAAGTGAAAAAAGTTTAGAATTTTTTGCATATGTATTAAAAATAAATAAATTAAAGATCACATGTACATATGTATTCACACCCTTTACTCAATACTTTGTTGAAGCACCTTTGGCAGCAATTACAGCCTCAAGTCTTCTTGAGTATGATGCTACAAGCTTGTGTAACCCAGCTGTTTTTTCTGCTTGTTGGCCATTCTCTGTTTTTTCCTTTGTCCCTTCTCCACCGGTTATAAGTCTAAGTCTGAAGTATCGCGAGACTTGCCACGAGATTTGCTGCGAGACTTTGTGAGACATCCGCGGTAGTTTGAATAAACATGGCGGTGCGCATTTGTTGGGAGAGCGTGTGTGGGACTGGGACTTGTTAGAGCTGCTGCAGGTAGGCATTTAGCCACGAACCTCTTATTTTCACCTCAAACTGCCTTGTCACTCGCTGGTATGCCTCTCAACTTCTAGATGCCTTCGCACTTTGTGAACTACTGTCATTTGAGCCTTGTGAAAGCGAGAACTGGTGAGTGTTGTATTGTTGTTGCATGCTGGCGCTAGCATGCTAATGCTAATCTCCTAATTTGTACTGAATCATGAGCAAATGTTGCTTTAGTGTGTCATTTGGTTAAAGTGACACCTTAATGATAAAATGATTTGTATGTTGTACCCTTATGCAACATGAACATTTAATGATATACTGACTGTTTTATGAATGAGTACTCTATTGTTGAATAATTGTTTGTATCTTTATGTTGTAGCAAACAATTTGACATTGAACATGTAGATTAATATATTAATGCCATTTATTTATAAGAATATTAAGAGAACTAAACCGAATGGTCCTGGTTGTACAGGCCAGGTTCCTTTCATGGATGCTAGTGCCTCGAGCCTGAACTCAAGAGAGAACAACCAACTGCAACTTCTGCTAGTGCGGTAGGGGGCGCTGCAACCTGCTCCCCCACACACAAACACACATAAGCTGATATCCATACAGATTCTTTGAACTTTTTCCCACAAGTGAACTGGGTAACCCCTGGACTCTCAATAACGCCTTCCACTGGGCTTAATGAACTTTGGGCTGCAACCTATGTTTTGGATTTGTTCTATGTTTGGAACCATCTTTTGACCTGTGTGTTCATTGAAATAATCGAACTAACTTGTTAATGATTGGTACTGTGCACATTGTAAATACTGTAAATATTCTCTTCTGCAAATATATAAAAATACATTATCACTTTTGCACTACAGTACAGTGTTTGTCTTTTATTAAACACCATACCAACTTCCTCCCAGAGTCGAATTTAGAACTTCTGATAACTAGATTATTATTATTACATTATTGCATTGCTAGCTTCTACCTCATATAGGCTACATATTGTGGCGAGCTAGCTAGGAGGATTGTTGGTTTGTGTTTAATTTACTTCTTGGATATTTTGATCATTGTGGTATTACATTGTAATAATGGAGGTATTTCTAGAGCGTGGCATCACAATCCCTAATTCTGTTCTAGTTAAGGCATATCTATCAGTGACGGTAAGTTACGAAGAAGCTCTTGACTTTCTAAAGCGGTACGGTTCGATTGAAAAAACTGAAATAATTTCCGAATCCGACACAGAGTTTGACGATACATTGATTGTAGAATTTTCATCTGGTGCTGCTGTAAAAGCGTTAGAACCGTCCTTACCTTACACGCTAGTTTCCAGTGACCAGACAGCTAGATTTTTTATTTCTGATTTATCCACCGTTGGTACTGCATATGTTGCTAAAAGCAAAACTTCGTCCTACCTGTCTGAGTTGCAGAACTTGGCAAAAATGACTGGCAAAGATTATGGGGAGGTGCTGAAGGCCATGATGACTCAGATTGGTCTTTCCATCGCTGCGCTCCAGATTCCTCCGCAAGTGAAAGAGCCACCTGAAGACGCTGAGGCCACTACACCGCCACCAGAGCCATTGGTGAGGAACCCACCACCCGTACCATTGCCAGCCGCCACCGATTCTGCTCCGGACAACGCAATGCCTAGTCCAGGAAGTGGACCACGCTCCCGCACATCAGGTCCTACACCGCAGCCTGGGGCACCACCACCCATCTCCAACCTGGATATTCACCCACCTGAGGTCCAGCGCTACGTTGTTGAACATATCGTGAAGAGTGAGGACAATGCCACACACCACCAGAGACTCAGAGTGTTCTCAGGCCGAGTGCCTAGACCTCCACATGAGGCAGACTTTGAGACCTGGAGGTCCGGAGTGGATTTGTTACTGAGAGACCCGTCAGTGTCCGACCTCCAGCGTTCACGGAGAGTTGTTGACAGCTTGTTGCCTCCTGCTGCAGACCTAGTTAAACACTTGAGCTCTGGCACTCTACCCACGGTGTATCTGGATACGCTTGACTCCGCATATGGCACTGTCCAAGATGGTGACGAGTTGTTCGCCAAATTCATGGACACTTTCCAGAATGCCGGAGAACAACCGTCTACCTACCTCCAACGACTTCAAGTTTCTCTGAATGCGGCTGTGAAGAGGGGAGGAGTTGAAGAGTCCGACATCAACCGACATTTATTGAACCAGTTTTGTCGTGGATGCTGGGACGACACTTTGATTGCTGGGCTCCAGCTAAAGCAGAAGAAGGCGAATCCACCTACCTTCGCTGAACTACTGCTCCTTCTGCGGACTGAGGAGGACCGGGAAGCTGCGAAGACCGTTCGAATGAAGCAACACCTGGGATCCTCACGTCAGAAAGTTACCACCCATGCTCAGTTTGCCACTGCGGACAATGAGGAGAGAGGAGCAGTAGCCGCCCTGACCAGCATCACCCGGCAGCTGGCCCAACAACTGGCTGATGTTCAGCGACAGCTGGCTATACTGACCGCTAACCAGCCGAATCCGACCACCTCTCATCACAAGATCCAGACCTTCAACAAATGTCCTGGTAAGCCGGAGAACCCCCTTGCACATGCAACACGTCGAGCCACCTCATCTCAGCCCAAACCTGGCTATTGTTTCCGATGTGGTGAGGATGGCCATATACGACCACAATGTGAGAATGAGCCCAATCCTACTCTTGTTGCAAGGAAGAAGAAACAGTTCGCTCAGAAACAGCAGAACACCACCCGCCATCATCAGTTAAACTAAGTCCGGTTCCTGTCGCGGGACAGACGGGAATCAGAGGGGACCAAACCCGTCCCAAAGAAAAAGAAAAACTTTGAGTGTGCGGAAGGTTCACAGTCCATCGTGAAGAGGGCACGAGTTCGGTTACCAAAGGGGCTGATCGGATCCAAGTGTGCAGCCATTGTGACCATTGCAGGCCGTGAGTGCAACTGTCTATTGGATACAGGTTCACAGGTAACCACCATCCCGGTTTCTTTCTACAACAAAAACCTTAGTGATCAGCCTGTGAAGCCACTGCACAACCTGCTTGAAGTGGAAGGTGCTGCCGGACAGTCTGTAACATACCTGGGCTACGTCGAGATAACAGTGACCTTTCCCAAAGACCTCCGTTTCAGTTTTTGTTGGCCTACTGTAGCTGAATTCACCCAAAATAGGGCATTGCCATCCTTAAACCCTTTATTTCAATTTTTTTGTACGTTTTAAATATCAAATTAAAATATAACTTCCAGTGAAAATGTCATCGTATGCCCTAAAATAGTTTAAAGTTATTACGGTTAAAGACCTGTGTGACTCGGCACAAATAGACTATCTAACGGTTGGTTAAAAGCTTCTATAGTAACGTTATGTGTTAGCCAAAACACAAACATTGTACATTTCCCCTCCCCTCAGCAATCCATCTCAGAGGTTCTAACTGTGTCGGTCTATATACAGTACGGGAACACAAAATAAAACAGAAGATAGACATCGTCGATAAGGTCATAGCTGTTTTCTTTGCAGACAAATTACCTCAACAATACACAATTTACTATGATTCATATTTAATTATTTCTATGATAAGTAGGTTTACCACGTTTCACTTTGGACAACCTTGAATATCTTTATGTCCACATTTTTAAAGAATACAATAACACTTTACCACAATGAACCGCAAGCAATTAATCCATGTTTGAATGTTAATCATTTATTTGATAAACTTTGTCAGTCATTTATTAACTTATGAGCTTTATGGAAATAAACTTGATATGATTCTTCATGGAAGCACACTTCTGAAACTTTAAATGGTAAAAAAAAAAAAACTGATGAAATAGAGCTCAAATATTATGTCAATAAAAAATACACTTAAATCAAATGAATGCTCTAATTTTTCGACATAAATGTCTTATCTTCTAATTCAGAATTGTTGATCAAATGTATGATCTCTCATGAATGATCAATGAGAGAAATATAGTAATTGACAAGATGACTGGCGGATATTATGCTAACAGCAGCAGCTGAAACAGCTTCAACTACAACTGTGGCTGTTGTGTCAATCCCGGTCTGTGCCCAGGAACCTCAAAGCACCTCAAAATAAAACATGAAAAGGTATAGTAGCCAAAGTCCAATTCTTATTTAAGTATTTACATTATAACATTGTAATGATACAATTTAAAATTGCAGTCTTGTATTTATACATTGGAGCGGTCATAGGTTCATTTAAATATTTCTCTTATTCGAAGTTATTATTGTTGTCAATATTGTTTTTAACAACAAAACGAGGATACATCAGGTTTAATGCTGTAACCCACTTAAATTTTTTTATTCTAGATATAGCCAAAAGCATCAATGGGTATTTTAGCAAAAAAGCCAATTCATCCTAATGTACCAGTTTTGTATTGCAGATAGGTAACAATATACATATATATTCAATTTACAAAGTTATATATGAATATACATATCAATAATCATGTATGCCTTGGTACTTGTATGGGCTGTTTCTCAATGTGATACAATGCAAGGTGTTTAAATGTAATCATACTAACATCTTTTAACATCCTCCACAATCTTTAACCTGGGATGTGCCAATTACATTAGACATTTACATTGTCATTAGCATAGTAATCATTGCCACCAAGATGTACGTCTGCATGTACTTAGTAAGTTATGGAAGCCCATTTACACCAATGTGGAGAAAAAAATATCATGCAAGTCATTATAATGAGAAACGTTTTCAAAATAATGACTTAAAATATCAAAATACTGAAGTAATATTTCAAAATAATGAAGATTTCTATAAATAACGACTTAGTATCTCCAATTAATGACAGTGTGTGTCCTCTAGGAATTTTTTTTGCAGCAGGGGGATGCACATACGTTGCATATTTAATATCAATAGGTTTTTAAAAATAAAAACGTCACCTGACTTATTTACATCTATTTAATCATACATAATGCCTCTGACCCACCATAGCACACTATATATTTGTCTCAGTGGCAAAGTTTGCTGCCTGGATTAACTTAGAAGAGCTCTAAGGATCTGTCATCTAGGGATACTCGCCCAGGGTTGATGCCCAGTAGCGTATTAAGTGCAGAGCCTTTCCTGACTGTCTAGATTACATTTGTGAATGAGTAGATAATTCTCACACCCCGAAAAATTTGATCCCACCTGTCCAGCAGCAAGAGAGACTGAGCGTCTATAACTGGAGCGGCCTAGAGGCGGACTAAAGGCAGACTAGAAGCGGACTAGAGGCAGACTAGAGGTGGCCTAGAAGCGGATTAGAGGGGGACTAGAAGCAGACTAGAGGCAGGCTAGAGGCGGAATAGAGGCGGACTTGAGGCAAAGCTGCAAGGGAAAGAATTGATGCCCACTATTTTGGTTAATCTAACTCATGTTGTGTGGTGCTGAGCTCATATTTTCATTGAACCTCAAAGGTAAATTGTGTAAATAAAGATCTCTATTGTTTTCTTTTTACAGAAAACAAATAACAATTTGTTATGTATACTATAGTTTCGTGCACAATTACAATGGACAGAGATTCTTAACAAGAACGCATACCAGCTGCTTATCAAGTAACTTATTTTTGTTATATTCATGTAAGCCAGGCACTGAAGTAGGCAATAGCCCTCACTAACGCTCGTACTACCCTCACCAAAGATAGTACTACCCTCCCTAAAGCTAGTACTAGTACTGCTACCCTTACCAAAATTAGTACTACGGACATATGAACTTCAAATCCAAAGTGAAAGAATACATGGAAACACTAAAATGCTGTCTGTTTGGCCAATGTTATAGGCCCTGAGGGTACCTCAAAAAAAACTTTTTATGACCACAGCATGAACTTTGAAAGTGGTCCAATTATGTGTCTTTGAACTAAGAAATGTTTCCAAAATCAAATCTGTATTGCCTTTCCAAGATATGGAAAAAATTCATGTTTTTGTCTCCTCCGGTCTTTACTATTGTAGTGCTCTGTTCACTACCCTGAGATCTCTAATGTCTTCTTTTGACCTTTAACCTTCTGCGTAGTTAAATGTCCTTTTATGTTTTTACAGTTATGCTTACGTACAGCACCTTGTAACGCTGGTTTTGAAAGGTACTTTATAATTAATATGTACTTACAAACTTCCTTACAGATTAAATGTGTATTTATGAAAATCATAGTACTACGGACAATCAGATTTTAAGCAGGCTAAGTCATATGACTTAAGGAGAGATCACATGATCTATGGTCAGCTGACTTGAAAGTGGGAAGAGGTTTTGAGGTACTGGTTGATACTTTCATTTCCTCTGTGTCAGCCTTTTTTAATTTACCTTGAGTGTCTTGAAAGGCTCCCTAAAATATATGAATTACTATTTTTGTTTAATCGACAGATATGAGAATACATCTTTAAGTATTTTGCACTTTTATCAGTTTCATAAAATCTTGGTCATATTTTTGTCTTTAGTCTCGGCATCAAGTAAAACTGAGTAACTATACTTTTTGATGTTCAGAGAAATATTCCCAACACTACATTGAAATTACATCACATTGTGTTTTTTTTTTAAATCCATTGTAGCTTTTATGTACATCAGCAAGACAGACATTTTAGAATAAACCACAGTTGGTTCTACAGCACATGATTTGAGAATGAGACAGAAGCACATGATATGTGGGTTTCGCTTGCAAGACAAGAGCTTAGTGAGACACTTTCGAGCACTGCTATTTAAATGTTATGGTCAGTATCTTAGCCTACAATCTCACTATGAATTTCATTTTTACTCAAAACCAGAGACCAGCGAGATGCATGTTTTTGACATAAGCATGACATTGTTATAATCGGAACTTTCTGTAGGATCCTGCTATGATGTTGATCATAACTCACAATGTCGGTCTATATATATTTATATCAAAGTTTGTGTGCAGAGGATTAATATCTACAGTTTGATACATGGCATAATAATCAGTACAATGTTTGCTTCTCTGTTGTTTAGAAATCCATCAAAGTGAATAATTTCTTCCAGCCGTGTTGCAAAGTTTTTGAGCAACTTGTTCATCATTGTCTGCTTTTCCAGCTTGATTTGAGTAATTTAGGAGTAAAAGTACAAACATAAAAAGATGGCATAGAGTTACAGTAGGTAAACACTAATGGACAACCTAGAATTATCTAGCTGTGTTTTAGTTAAAGCCTCTGCTGACCTTATTTAAACTTTACAGACTGGAAATCAGCTGACCTGAAAGTATAAAGGAAGAGTTGGGGGATGAGTCCACTGTAATGCATCCAGAAGACTCTTTCACCATCAGCCTGTGCTGTGATAAAGCTGTCTTCTGAACACAGGTGAGATCCTTTTGGAAAGGTTGTTTGAATCTAACACAAGTGGTTGTCAACAATCTGAGTTTACAGTATTCTTGACTGGTGATATTTTCTTTGTTTTGTAAGATTATTGCATACCAGAGCCTTGTATATCTCCTTATCCAGGGAAAAGGTAGAACAAGTTTATGTTTAATTTAAAGCTACATTTGAATAGAATACAGTTTAATTTGCAATTTAAACTTTCCAATCATATGTATTTTTCTTCAGATTGTGTCATATTATAACAGGAGCAAATGAAAATCCAAAACAAAAATCCACAGTGATACAAACATCAAATAAATTCTGCTAATACGTTAAAGATTATAATTTTTTTATTTTTTTTACCATAGGGATCTTTCATTAATCCTCAAATTAGGAATATACATTTTTTTATGATTTTCAATTACTTGTTAACAGTAGGTCAATAGTTTTGAATATCTTGTCATTTAAATACTCAATTATTGTTTAACACATTAAAGAAAACAAGGGAACACAGCAATTGCACTTTCTAAACATTTAAAGCACCTATAGATAATGTCTTTGTATTAACATATTATCCATGTTGAACATTTCTTTTGATAGCACGTTGTAATGTCTATGAAAGACTGAAAACATTGGAGTTCAGGTGAGTCCTCTTGAAGTCTCAACATTTAATACTCATTTTGTCTGCCAATCTCCTGTGAAACTGTGACAAATTGTTTGTATGGCACAAGGAAGTGCGTAACTAAATCAGGAAGAGATGCCTATACTTGGAGTATAGTTGTTGATCATACTAGCAATATTCAGTGACCGCATCCTGCTCATCTTCTTTGCAATGGTTAGGGAAAAATAAAAACACCAAGCAAATAGTAGGGGTCACCAAAATCACTACCTACAGACAACTATATATCTACTAACTATTAGAGCACATCCTAATTATGAACCGAATTGCATCCTAATTCGCAACCCTGTGCTGGTGCAAAAAGATAAATCATATTGGTAAAAATAGAGAAATACGGGTAGTATATTACAGTATTAGAGAAATACGGGTAGTATATTACAGTATTAGAGAAATACGGGGTAGTGTATTACAAAAAAGGTTATCCAAAGGAAAAACATACATGCAGAAAATTCTTTTTTTCTATTTTGGTTGAAAACCGATATAGCAGGTGGAAAAATTTTACATTATGTTTGTTTAAAAGGAATCAAATACTGTATGTTTGGTCACCGGAGGGTGTTAATCTTTCATACCTGTCAAAACCGGTAAGAACATACTATTGTTTCATAAAACATCAATCTGCCATATTATACAGTTCAATTTTCTGAATAAGTTATTGGTGTCACTATTGTGTCTGGACTCTGGAACTTGAATAGCATATCAAACAGGTGCACACCATAATATGATCACAAACATAATCTGGCTAGAAAGAGCTGCAGTGCTGGTTCCAAAGGTAAAGCATGTCGCCCTCTGCTGGACAAAGTAGTC
>JAPMUY010005988.1:0-42928 GCA_026901105.3 Galaxias olidus
CCGTTGTTCCATGACCAGGCCGGAAACCGCATTGTTCCTCCTATATCCGAGGTTCGACTATTATTATTATTATTATTATTAATGGCTAATTAGTTTAATTTCCAGTATTGCCCACTTGCACCTTTCTCAAAGCCTTTGCCAGCCTTGTTGTTAAACATATGTTCTTAGTGTTTTTCTTGTTGGCTTTTTTTGGCAGTGTTGATTGGGATAATTTACATTGTTTTAACTAATCTCTCAACATTGGTATTTTGGATTTCTGATAGTCTTGGGTGCTTGCATTTCTTGAACTGTCAAATTGTGTCAAGTGTCACATTCAAACTGGGCCCAAATTTGACCCTCTCTTGGCCCTGTACCTTGTCGTGGTGAGAGGGCTTTCCACTAAAGCAGGCCATTTGAACAATGATAAAATATAAAAATAATTAAGTTATTCGTTTCTGTTTCTGAATAGGAACTACTCCACAAAACAAGAAGTTCACACATCATCCCCCAACAAGAGTTTCCATGCATTTTCAGAAGTCTACCTTCATTGTGTCAATTCGATTTTTTATGTATCTGTTTTTTTCATTAAACTTGTGAAATTAATGAAAACTTGTAATAGGTGTATTTTAATAATTATTTATAGGTTAGCCATGATATTCTAAGCCATTCCATGTATAGTATAGCCTATTGATAATTAATTTTACAGACCGTGGCAAAATTAAGTATTAATATTGTTAATTTAAATGTATTAAAAAATATATAATGTCAGCAATATGGTAAATGTTTATATTTGTTCAGTTAATCATATGAGTAATGACATTTTGGCCGCAAAAAACTTTTAGCAGTCTTGTAGCAGTTAGCTGTCACTTGTATGTCGCGTAAACAGAGCGTCGCGAGCCACTCTGAGGTAAAATCTGAAAGTGTTGCCTAGCTCGCGACTGATGCCAGCGTGAGCTCTTTAGGCCGCAAAACTGTGAATGTAGCCAAATTCAACATTGTAGCAAACAACAATGCGTTGTGACGCAACCCGGACACATTTTCGCACAACACCTCTCCATTCATTCCGTATGTAAATAGTTCAACTTTTGCTTAAGCGCGGTGCTCGACTTGTGCTCTGCGGACCAGCAGTTACCTCGTCGCGGACCGGCGCCCAGGGTTTGAGAAACGCTGAACTAGTAGTATGACAGTTTCAAAGGCACCATTTAGCTCATATAGCTTGCTGCCAAACGAACGTCTTTATTAGTTTAATGTAGAGCCGTAATATAGCGTGATTGAAACGCCAAATGCAACATTTAAATACCAATGTCAAAATGAAGACACTGGCTGAACACGTAGGCTAGTATCGTTGGCAAACAGCCATGGAGCACAGTTTGAACAAGCCTTGGCTTTACACTGAAGACAGTAGGCTACTGTTGATTGAATGTCAAACAGACTATCGGCATGCTTTTTTTCATCTTTTGAAGTTTTAGTTTAATGTGCTTGCTAGAATTCATTATCATAGTCATTATTTACGTCAACCTTATTAAAAACACCTCACGCTGCGTTGTTACATTTGGCATTTGTAACAGTGATCGATTGCTGTAATTGTTTTTTGTTGGATTGACCGTTTCAATGTCAAAATGCAGAGACTGGTTGATGACAGTTTCATTAAGATTATTTAAAATCTACTTAAATGGTGAAACGATCAGTGTTAAACAAGCATATACACTTAAGATGGACTACTGCTGATTTAACGTCTGCAGCGCTGTCTACTAAAAAAAGATCGCCAGAAGGCTTAAAACAAAGGTTGCGCTTACGAGGGCGTAGGGGAGACTGGGACGGTTGCAACACTTTTTGAATTTCTCTGTTACTCAGAGACTAATTGACATAGACCAGCCAAACTTGTATATATTGAACTCATATCTGTCATCTAATTACCCATACAATTTAAAGATGACTACATATGACATATAGTTCACAATATTGCAACATAAAAAAAAATACAATACATTTCACCAATTAACTTTAGCTTTTTGTCTCAATGAGCATAGTATTCTGAAAATACGTAATGTTTGACAATACTTGTTTAGTAATATTGATTTATTTTGTAATATTTATCAAATAACGTTTGTTGAGTTTTGTTTGTTAATGAGTAGTACAGACGCCCTTAAGTGAATGTGCAGATGTTACAGATGCAGTTGAAAGCAATTAAAATGTTTATTTGGTTGAACTACCATTGGTGTATCACTTGATGTCATGGTATTTTGTTATCATGGAGTTAACAGAGATTTGAGAAACTTATCTAACCATCCTATTTTGTCCGTCCTTTTAAGGCCATATTTGGGCACAATCTATTTATTAATTTGTAATACAATTAAAACCTGCCTACCAACGCATCTCACGTCTGCTGACTCTGCTACTTGGAGGTATTTGATTAAGACTTATTTGTTTTGTTTAGACTAGCTGTATAGTTAAGACAACACCAACAACGCCAGTAATGCTCAACAAGGACAGCATGTACGGTTATGTGAGCTAATAGGAGCACTCCAACACACGAGGATGTGGTAGTGCTGCAGCGGCTAATTAGTGGGCTGGCTGCTGCACTGCCTGTTCGCTCACTGCGGGAAATGCAATCACATCCGCATTTTCTTGTGGAAATGCATTTCTAGTTGTAATGAGTTTTTTTTACATGAAGACAAATGCTGATATTGCCAAAGCAAACATAGCCCCAACCCTAACATGACAGTGCGTACCGACAGCATGTAACAATAATACTAACAGTAACAATAGGATGAACAAATGGTACATTCAACTTAGTGCATTGTTCAACTGACTGTCCCTTAGGTTGTGACAAGAGGCCAAATATTTGGCTGCTATTATGCAGCAGACAGGGTTTTTCATCTGTCATATTTTAGTTTCTCTGTTTCTGCTTGGGTTTCAAAATCATTGCATTTGTTCATAATTCTAAGATAATAATTTTTATTATTATTTTTATTATTATTAATAATAATAATAATAATAAGAATAAGAATAAGAATATAATAATAATAATAACAACAATAATAATAAATCTAAGATTATGAGAATTGTATGTGTGTGTTTGTCGATTTGGCCAATCATAAACATTCCACATAGAAATAGTCAAAGTTTACTTATATCTGATTAGTTGGTCTGGTCATATGAAAAAGCATGTTGACAATTTCACTTTGTCACTACACTACTCTGTTGTGTACTCTTGTTAACACACGCAAGCAGCATTACTATACTATTCATTTAGCTAGCCAACTAGGGGCAGAGTTAGACGTCATGCCTCGTTTGGTCTTTACGAATTTAAAATTTAACTTTGTAACCTCTAAACCTCGCACTACTTTCAATACAGGTGCAAGTAATTTAAAGGGTTACGTGGATCGCTGTCCCTGGTTCTCTTCTAGCAACAGCTAGCTAGCACGCACCCTCTACGTATCGTGGCTGTGCCTTGACAAACGTTAGTGCCAGTGGAGACAGCACAGGGCACAGCAAGAAAAGTAGTCTAGATACCGAGGATAGTGGTGTGGCTTTTACAAGGAATAGTAGGTTGATGTTGTGGCTATGATAAAAAGAACATTATAATTATGTTGCCCCCTCGCCATCAGTCATTGCCCCCCTAGACAATGCACTCTAGAACCGGGCCTGCCTGAGAGACAAACCAAGAAGAGCTTTCTTTACAATAAAAAAAAAACTCATCAAAATTTAAATCCCAATTTGAACCTGGATAAAAATATTCCAATCATTCATAGAACCAATTGCTCTATATGGCAGTGAAGTGTGGGGTCCACTTTCAAATCAAGATTTTTACAAAATGGGACAAACACCCGAATGGAGACTCTGCGTGTGGAGTTCTGTAAAAGCATTCTTCAAGAGCAAAGAAAAACCCAAAATAATGCATGCAGAGTCGAATTAGGGCAATACGTCCTCAATATTAGAACTGGAAAAAGATCAATTAAATTCTATAATCTCAAAATAAGTGACCCCCGATCCTACCATCACAATACCTTAATATGCCAAGAAATGACAGCAGAACCACTTCTGTCCACGGGCTCTGCTCCCTGGCCACAACATATAGAACCTTAACACAGCTCACAGACAATCTGGCCCAACCAAATTATTACAAAAGGAAAAATATATAGATTATTGGATTGAGTCATCCCAAGTTCAAAGAAAACAAGAATGCTATTTGGCTTTAAACATAAAGTACACTCTTGTAGAATATCTGACTACAGTAACATACAGAAACTTAAAAAGAATACTCACTAGGTACAGACTAAGTGAGCACAGTCTGGCTTTAGAGACCGGTCGTCACAGACAGACCTGGCTGCCCAGATAGGACAGGCTGTGCTCCCAGGGAAAAGTAGAGACAGAGCTACACTTCCTGCTACACTGCAACAAATACGCAGTGCAAACTTATTCCCCAGAATTATAAACAAATGCAATGATTTTGAAACCCAAGCAGATACAAAAAAACTAACATACATAATAGGTGAAAAACCCTATCTCTTGTCACAACCTAAGGGGCAGCCAGTTGAACACTGCACTAACTTGAATGTACCATTTGTTCATCCTATTGTTAGTATTATAGTTACATGCTATTGGCACACACTGTCATGTTGCAACGGTGATTTACCATGTAAAAAGTATGCATATGTCCATGTATGTTCAACTACATGTTCAACTATGTTAGCTTTGGCAATGTAATAGTAAAGCGTTAAAAAAAGTAAAACTCATTACATTGAGAGAGAGAGAGAGAGAGAGAGAGAGATGTGTTATCAGAGCAAGGACTAAGATTCAGGGATCAGGATTGGTTGGGTTTTTGAGTAAGTTGTTGGAAAGAAGCTACAGTAGGGTAAGTGTTATGGAAGTCTGACACTTCATAATAAATACAACTTAAACATAGTGATTTAAGTATGTTATTACATTATTGGCTCCAATTATAAAAAAAATTCAGTTGTTTTTTTATAGCAAGCCAATAATGTAATAACCGGTCAGTAACATAATAACTTTTTACGTTATGGGAAAAAAGTTATTACGTCATTCGTTCAGACATTTTATTACATTATTGGTAAGTTATTACATTATCAGCTTTTATTACATTAAGAAGTGGAAAATGATTACGTTATTGGCAGTTATTACATTATCAGCAGTTATTACGTTATTGGCTGCTACATGTAAACAGATTGGTTCTTAGGCCGGTTTGAGCAACAAATTGATAAAGTGCCGAACGCTTAATTTCATGTTGGCCTGGTTGTGTTATGTGCAGTTTTTTACCCTGGCATCACACAAGTTCCTGTTTGTGTGATGGCTTTGTTGTTTACATTGTGATTGCACTATTCAGATGTCAGTAACTTCGGAAGCACACGTTTTATTTTTATACTTTCAGTTTGACATTTTGGTATTCACATAAAAAGCACAATACCTTTACACCTGAATCGACATAACATTGTTAGGCGATAAGAACGTTACAGTGAAAATTAAGCAGACTGATGTCAATGGACTAATAAAGCAATATTTTCTTTCCGTCAGAATAATTGATTCTCATTTTAAGGATAATAATTGAAGCATCCTGCATGTGTTTGTTAATGGGCTTTTGTAAAGTGTGATTAGACAGATTGGTGAGTCCAAACAGGGAAAGCTACCATCACCCAGAATGATGCAACATGTGAAAGGGTTCTGATTTTGCCCTGTGAAAACTACTGTCCTTCATGGTGCGTGTGTGTATTTTGTAATTGTCTATTTGGTGGTGTAGATGGGGTTTGATCCTGTTCCTGGTATGATGTAGGATGACCTGTCTAGAAAAAAAGAAAGAAAGAACTTCACATAATTTAGGCAGGATTGGAAGGACGTTTATGAGGTAAAACTAGGAAACCAAATGCAGATACCACAAATACGTTAGACACACACAGTGCATGTGTATGGTATTCTCCTGTCAGACTTGCATCATCCCACAAATCGATAAAGTAAACGGTCGTTAGCTTGTCATTACGTGTGTATCACAAATGGCTTGACCCAACATTAACGTTCGTTACCAAGTCACTTTACTTGCTAGTTAGCATGTATATATAGGCTAACTACAACACAACTTGTATGCAGTTTATCATACAAACCTCAAACTGATCCACCAGCCTTCCCAGGCGTTAAGCTAGCCGTCTTCTTTTTCATATTTTTTTCCCGATTGGCTGCTGACAACTTAAAAAGGATGCCCATGCAAGAAGATGGTATTGTGAGATTTAAATTGTCTGGCAACAAACTGTATTTTTTGTTTTTGTCACGTCTATTTTGTCAAATCAATGCCTTCCATGACTACTGATGACGTATGAGGATCATCAAGGGTTGTCCCAATTCGTAGGGCCAGATTTCAATCCTTAGCCATTGTTACTCCATTTTGCTTTATGACTTGCCCCTCGAAACGAAGGGCTAGGGCCAAGGGTTAGGGCCAAGGGGTGTAAAATAGGCAATTGGGATTGGGCCTTAGTCTCAGAGTAACAGAGAAATGCAAAAAGTGTTGCAACCGTCCCCAGTCTCCCCTACGTCCTCGTGTAAGCTCACCCTTCGTTTTAAGGCATCTGGCGATTGTATCACAAGTGGACAGCGCTGCAGATATAAAATCAGCAGTAGTCTAGTCTTAAGTGTTAATACTTGTTCAATACTGATTATATTACATTGAAGTACATTTTAAATAATTTTAATGAAACTGTGCCGCCGCCTGTTTAAATAGCCTACGTGTATCAGCTAGTCTGTTTATTCTGACACGGCTTTGTATTGTTGGATTTGGCCGTTTCAATCGCGCTATGGGGTAACAAATGAAAGAGTTAGTTTTGCAGCAAGCAATTATGGTGCCATTTAGGGTATAATAGTTAGCTACGCACACTTTAGCTAGGTAACATCCATTTAAATAGAATTAAACTTAAAAAGATGATAAAAGCATGTTGATAGTCTGTCAGACGAGGGCTGTATGCTTACTTTTTTCGGTGGTAGCACTGGTGCTAGCAAGCTAAAGATTTCAGTCGCACAGAGAAACATTTAGTAGAACACGGGTGGACAATTCAGTCAAAAAATACCTGATTTACTTTTTGGGGGAGTGGAATAGGCTAACCAACTACTGCACCATATTACACTAAATAAAACATGATTTAATGTAGCCTAAATTATTTTTAAAAATGTTTTGGTATTATTACCATGTAAACCTAAACATTGATAAGAAACACTGGGTCGATTCCAATCCATATTAAAGAAGGGTACTTCATGAAGGTTCCTCGCGCGAGTGGCCACTTGTGACGTTTTATTCGTCATCATCGAGTGGACACTTGATGGAGAGGCAGGGAGGCGAGGTGGGACTTAACTTTTTAAATTGGAACCGACTCGTCCTTCACCAGCAAGAAGAAACCAATAACAACGGAAAGTTTTACAGCAGTAGCATGTGGCTTTTACTATCTTCAATTACTCCGAATAACCCATGGGAAGATTGAGAAGAAGAAGACGTAGTTATATTTGGTTAACTTTTGAATATAAACTATTTTCTATGCTATATTTTAGCATAAAGCTACCTAAGTTAAATAGTTATAAAATAAATCAGTTCTAGCTAATATGTAGTAATGGAGAGAACGAAAACGGTTAATTTGAAATGGTGAAGAACCTTTCAACCTGTGTTCGTCATTCATCGCAAAGAATTCTGGGGCAGATTCAGTTAAAAGTCAGCTTTGATGCGCCCTTTGCTGGAGGAGGCATAGAAGGTTACATGTAGCCACTCTCTCCGGTTATAAGCAATTGGAATGACACTCAATATGGCGGCGCGTGTTCACGTCGAGGAGAAGTGGTGAGTGTCGAGGAAAAGTCGGCAACTTCAAGGAATTAGAATTGGCCATATGAGTTAGGCAACTGCAAGGAAATTTCCACATAAAAAGCTACATCATTATCAACTTATTTATTCAAGTATTTATTTGTCATGAATGTAATATTGTGTTCCTGTGAAAGCGACGCCCCTGCAGCTAGCGTTTACGAGTCACTCCTGCTCGCTGCTGTAATCTTGACTTTACTATGGTATATGGGGAAGACCAGACCACCCAATACAAAAGGGTGATTCTCGTAAAATGTTTATCTTTGGATTTTCCCCAAATGCACGTAACACGTTTCCAAACATCCTAAGCTTCATTTTGAGACCCACAAAATCGAGTTGCCCTGAACTTTGACCTCTCAATGCCTTTTACAATGCCTTATCATTTTTTACTAGTGGAATGTTGGAAAAATCCCATAGGTTCCAATGGTATTTTAGAAACGTTCTTGTAATTTTTTTCTAACTCAAATATCCAAAACTGTTTATCTTCAGATTTTGATGAAACTTTTATTGCGTATACCAGAGGCTTTGAATTGGATTTTAAAATGACTGAAATCGAGTTGGCCTTGTATTCAGGCATGTAGGTGAAGCAAACAAAACTCTTAAGGTAAACAACTGTTTACCTACGTGTATCAGTATACAAATTTAAATCAGCTGAAGGCACACATGTTCACTACAAGAATGAATGTATGGTTTGTTTCACATAATATTAGTTAATTGCCTAGTTATATTAAAATGAACAGGGTGATAGCAGTCGGTGCCTTGATTTAGAACGCAACCTTCACTGTAGCCTTCAACAGGCTGAACAAACATTTTTAATTCATTTCCTATGGGTTACTTTGCGCTAGTAACCCACTGTATTTTCTGTTTTCGGGGTAAAAATACTGCATTATATTGTCCACCCTAACTATAGCATAGGTTACGTAACATAAAAAAGTTCACAATGTCCATCTAAAAGAAATTCTTCTCTTACAACTTGTAGTCATGGTAAATGTTCGTTAGTTAATTTTCCAGTTTGTGCTCCAGTATCCAATGATGTCCTTCATTCCAGAAGCGTGTATCCAGCTAGTGCTAATGTTAACTGGAAACTAGCTAACTCACCATGGAAAAAAGATACGGTGCCGCCGTATACTCTCAGGCACATTCGTGCAGATGACCTGAACTGTTGGCGCGGTGCTTTGTTATTTATGATTTAGCTTTCCCACTTCTGACACCATGTTTCGATGTCAAATAACGAGACAGAGTCACTGATGCAGTAAACAACTGGTGTGCGGCGTAATAACAAAAAAATTTGGTTTAAACGTAACATGCAAATACATAACATCAACGCTAGATGTCGGTATATGACCGGGAAAACTCTCTCCCAGTCAAAACCCTCTCCCCAGTCATTTCAATGGGGCCGAAAACCAATTAAAATAATAATAAAAAATATAACACGCGAACCGATCACTTAGCTGTATACACGCGCAATGGACTGTAATACCCAAGATGTATGGGCACTGGAATGGAATCGATTGGGTCAAAATTGCGGGCGTAGATAAGGCGCCAAATATAGGCCTAATAATAAGAATAAGAATATGACTTTGCGATAACAGTATATGATTGCGTCATGTTGATGCAATCATATAATTAAATCAAATGTATTTGTATAGCACATGTCATACACAAAGGCAATTCAATGTGCTTTACATAAAACAAGCAGAACAAACAAAAAAGACCATGAAAAGAATTAAAATTTATTTCAAAGAAGGAACAATTCAGCCGAACGCAACATATACGTTTATAATCTGGATTTAAAAGTAGTCAGGCTAGGAGCGAGTCTAAGATCTTCTGGAAGTTGGTTCCAGCCATTTGTTGCATAGTGACGCTGCTTCATCTTTTTTAGTTTCAACTCTGGGGATGGTTAGCAGACCTGTTCCCGATGACCTGAGCAGTCTAGAAGGTTCATATTTTATAATGCATTTTGGTCCCAAATTATTAAGCGACCTGTAGATGAGCAACAGTATTTTGAAATACATTTAACAACACACAGGGAGCCAGTGTAGTGATTTGAGAATTGGTGTAATATGATCATATTTTCTTTTATCTTTAAAAGTCTAGCCGCAGCATTCTGAACAAGCTGCAGTCGTCTAAGCATTTATTTGGGAATACCCGAGAAAAGACCATTGCAGTAGTCCAGCCTACTGGTAATACATGCATGAATACGTTTTTCTATATGGTACATGAGTCCTTTGAGTCTTGCTATGTTGTTGAAGTGATAGTATGCTGATTTTATTACCAAGTTGAGGTGGTTGTTGAAATTTGCGTCAGAGTCGATGACACAGATTGATTTCTAGCTTGGTTCTTAGTTTTCAGAGACATGGACTCAAGCTGTGTTCTAACATTGTGCCTCTTTGCAGTTGACCTTTGTAAAGATTTGCCACACAGATGAAGCACGGGCAGACATTTAGTAGTGAAGACCGGGGCTTGATCTAGGCACGTGCACGGAGGGGCAATGCCCCACCAAATGATGCGACTGTCCCACAACCCGACCTAGCTTCATCCCAAAATTAAGAAATAACTGAAATGTTTTTTTTTTTTGTCCTTGTCGATTCGGCCAATCATAAACATGCCATATAGAAATAACCAAAGTTTACTTATATCTGATTGGTTGGTCTTATTGGCGCAAAGTATAAAAAAAATGACAACATTTTCATGTGTACCTTTTCCCAGATTGAATTTAAATCTAGTAATTGTTTGATTTAATTTAAATCTTTTTTTCCTCAGATTCATAAATGTCTGAAAAACATTCAAATAACTGTTTAAATTTGTAGATTCAGATATAATTTATAAATCTTAAAACATTTAGCAACTTTTATACATTTAAATCCAACTTCTGGAATAAATCTGAGAAAACAAGCTTGCTTTTTCTTTTTACAATAGGTGATTTGAGATTTAGCTTAAAATAAATACAGTTTCAAATTAAATATTTATTTCTAGAATCTAGATTTATCAGAAAACCACATAAATGTGGCATTAACATCTCATCTTAAATAGCCAACCATTTGCTAGCCAAGCACACAGCTAATGCAGACAGTCCCGTTAGTTTGCCCCGAAACATCTCGCTTGTGAGCCTTTGTATTTCCGCATCATGTGAAGTCGGACACAAGTACATTCTGGTTTTCTTAAGAAGTGTGAGTGAGCTTTGATACTGAAGTAGGTAGCTGACGTTGGAATTTGAAAAGCTGGATTTCAGGGACAGGAGTTAACAGAGCTTACGTACACGGTACAAATACTGGGAAGTAGTATTGGAAATTCCGACCCCACAATAAAATTGTAGGTCAAGTAGAAAGAGGTATCATGGAAGGTGAAATGGTGAGTGGCCCTACCCTTTAAGACTGTGAGGGATGGCATCAGCACTGCGACAGGCATCAAGCACAGTTGTCCCAGGCTCCAGCAGCAGCTCCTGGAATGGAGCCTCTCTAAATAGCTCCTGCAGCTCGACATCACTCATCTGCTCCAAGGCCTGCAAGTTACTGTGATATAGTGCCTTAGTGCATCTGCAACACAGACACCAATACAATGAGCAAACAGAAACCAGAGGATACGAAGACAGAGACACACAGCCAACCAACTCAAGACAATTGGGTAACCTCTTGGCGCTGTCCAGGCCCTCTTTGCCGTGGACCAGTTTGGTGATCTCTGCAGCCAGGCGTTTCTGAGCTGATCGTTTGTCTGGCTCCTGAAGATGCTGCTCCATCACACGCTCCACTTCTCCCATGGGGAGGAAGGTGAACAGCTTGAGGTACCTGCAGATAAAAAGTTATCAAAGAACTCTAAAACACTATTTTAAAACATTGTTACTCAATACCCCCAAAACTGATCATAGCTGATATCAAACTTTTATTCAAAACCAACCCATTTTTCAAACTTGATCTAATTTTAATATGTAGTTTGACTTAGAAGCCAACTGTGGACGGCTCCAAAGTGGTCCCACTTAAAATATAATTGTGCTAAGCAGGCCTCTTACTGAGCCACTTTAAGGTCAATGCCAGTTCACCAAGACTTTCAACAAAACATTTTAACAATGTACTCCTACACAACTTTGGAGGATTTTACCAGGAATATTTTAAGCAACTTGTCAGACAATTTAAGAGAATTAATGGGAAGTGAATTCTACACAGGCCTAACAGCAGTGAACAAATTAACTTTCCTGCACATGGGTAAACTGCTGCTTGTCCAAAGCAGTTAAGTCTATTACAAGTCACTTGATATTTACTTAACATGAAATCACACTTATGTTGATGTCATACGGGCTTGTGTAGTAAGCTAGTCTCTGCTTAAAATTAGATTATGTGATTTACATGCAGGAAAATACATATTTTTTCTGGAAATTTCAAATTGAACAGCAGCAGTACCCCTGTACCAATATTAAATATAGAAATAGGGAAAACTGCTTAGAAATCAAATTTAACATTATCTAAAACATAGTTTAAGCTGTAGTTCATGCTTAGGAAAGGATTATTTAGTTGCTCATTCTCAAATTAAAAGCAGTTCTTTATGATAGACTGCAGTCACAAGCATGCAGGAAATCTAGGTATATTAAGTTATAGTACATGGTTAAAGTATAGCTAAGACACACAACATGGACACAAAATTATTTAGCTTTAACACAGGCAGTCTTTGCAAAAACCTACCACTCTACACTGCTGTCTGGCTGTCTCAGGCAGAACTGGTAGAGCTCAAAGGGAGATGTTTTGTTCCTATTTAACCACACTGCATTCCCTGCTGTCTTTCCCAGCTTGTCTCCCACTGAACTGGTCACAAGAGGGACGGTCAACCCGTACACCTCCTCACCAGTAACCCTGGCAAAGGAAAAAAAATCTTGGCAACCACATAGAACTAGAATATTACGTAGTGCATGTAGTTTCTTACCCATCACTGTGAAAAATAAAATGGCAAATTTAAATTCCTTGACATTCCATAGATGGACCCACTGACATTTATACATACACTACTGGTCAAAGGTTTTGAAGACATCAATTTTTCCACTTTTTATTGAAATTTACGCAGTTTAATGTCTCAGTGTTCTCTGAAATGAAAGCATTTAACAAATTAACAATTGGATTAAAAATAAAAAATAAATTGTTAAACAAAATTGTATCACACTCTTGTATCACACTCGTCACACACTCGTGGCATTCATGAACCCCTGACCAACTAGGCGTAGGCCACAGGGTAATGCATGGTGCTGCAAAATGCTGTGTTAGCCCGTTTGGTTCAGGGTGCCATTCACTGTGCAAGTCGCAGGCTCTGGATCCAGCCAAAGAGGCCCTAACAGGGCTTGACATTAACACATAACCAAAGACCAATGAAATTACAAACGACACTGTCTTCCAACTAAAAAGCTCATAAAATTGTCATGGATATAGTTCTGAAGCTAAACATGACTACTATCCTTCATAACACTACAAAGGGTAAGCCTTTCAAGACTGAAAAATAATATGTTATGATTAGTTTTCTCTGTGATACCAGTTGGATGTAATCTGTCACCTTATTGCCATAATACTTACAATGACCTATTTTACAAATACATACTTTGTCAGTATGCCTTTCCGGGAACCATCACCTTATCGTGGTGGAGAGGTTTGTGTGTCCCTATGAACCTGGGGGCTGTGTTGTCTGGAACCTTGTGTTCCTGGTAGGGTCTCCCATGGCAAATTGGTCTCGGGCGAGGGGCCGGACTAAGAATGGTTCAAAAACCCTCATGGAAAAACCTATAAAAGAGGACGATACCCGGCCCGGAGGAAGCCCGGGGTCCCCTTCTGGAGCCAGGCCCAGGAGGAGGACCCGTCAGCGAGCGCCTGGTGGCCGGGCTTGCCACGGAGCCCGGCCGGGCATAGCCCGAAAAAGCAACGTGGACAACAACAACATCTCTACTTCTCCGTCCCGTGGGCTCACCACCCGCGGGAAAAACCAAGGGGGTCGGGTGCACTGCCAGAAAGGTGGCAGTGAAGGCAGAGGTTTTCGACGGATCGGACCCGGGTGGCAGAGGCTGGCTTTGGGGACGTGGAACGTCACCTCTCTGGGAGGGAAGGAGCCGGAGCTTGTGCGGGAGGTGGAGCGCTACCAGCTGGATCTGGTTGGGCTTACCTCTACGCACAGCCTCGGCTCTGGAACCTCACTTCTGGATAGGGGTTGGACTCTATTTTTCTCCGGAGCTCCCCAGGGTGAGAGGCGCAAGGCTGGTGTGGGGATACTTACGAGTCCCCGGCTAAGTGCCTCTATGTTGGAGTTTACCCCAGTGGACGAGAGGGTCGCCTCCCTACGCCTTCGGGTCATTGGGGGGAAAACTCTGACTGTTGTCTGTGCCTATGCACCGAACAGCAGTTCGGAGTATTCGGCCTTTTTGGAGACCCTGGATGGAGCCTTGTATGGGGCTCCTGAGGGGGACTCTGTAGTCTTGCTGGGGGACTTCAACGCACATGTGGGCAATGATGGAGACACCTGGAGAGGCGTGATTGGGAGGAACGGCCTCCCCGATCTGAACCCGAGTGGTGGCTTGTTGTTGGACTTCTGTGCTAGTCATGGAATGGCCATAACGAACACCATGTTCGAACATAAGGATGCTCATAAGTGTACCTGGTACCAGAGCACCCTAGGCAGAAGGTCGATGATCGATTTTGTTATCGTATCATCGGACCTGAGGCCATATGTTTTGGACACTCGGGTGAAGAGGGGGCAGAGCTGTCAACTGATCACCATCTGGTGGTGAGTTGGGTCAGGTGGCGGGGGAAGCCTCTGGACAGACCTGGTAAGCCCAAGCGTGTAGTGCGGGTGAACTGGGAACGTCTGGAGGAGTCCCCGGTCCGGGAGGCCTTCAACTCACACATCCGGCGGGGCTTCTCTGGCATCCCTGTGGAGGCTGGGGGCATTGAACCGGAGTGGGCGATGTTCAAAGCCTCCATTGCTAAAGCTGCGTCTGAGAGTTGTGGTCTCAAAGTCTTAGGTGCCTCAAGGGGCGGTAACCCTCGAACATCCTGGTGGACACCGGTGGTCAGGGAAGCCGTCCGATTGAAGAAGGAGGCCTTCCGGGACATGCTGTCCCGGGCGACTCCGGAGGCAGTTGCAAGGTACCGACAGGCCCGAAGGACTGCAGCCTCGGCTGTGGCAGAAGCAAAGCAGCGGGTGTGGGAGGAGTTCGGAGAAACCATGGAGAAGGACTTTCGGCTGGCGCCAAAGCGGTTCTGGAAGACCATCCGACACCTCAGGAGGGGAAAGCAGGGAACCATTCAAGCTGTATACAGTAAGGATGGGACGTTGTTGACCTCAACTGACAAGGTGATTGGGAGGTGGAAGGAGCACTTTGAGGAACTCCTGAACCCGACAAACCCACCCTACATAGTAGAGACAGGGCTGGAGGATGATGGGGGATCAGCATCAATCTCCCTGGCGGAGGTCACTGAGGTAGTCAAACAACTCCACAGTGGCAAAGCCCCAGGGGTTGATGAGATCCGCCCAGAAATGCTGAAGGCTTTGGGTGTTGAGGGACTGTCATGGATGACACGTCTTATCAACATTGCGTGGAAGTCGGGGACAGCACCTAAGGAGTGGCAGACCGGGGTGGTGGTTCCCCTGTTCAAAAAGGGGGACCGGAGAGTGTGTGCCAACTACAGAGGCATCACATTACTCAGCCTCCCCGGGAAAGTATACTCCAGGGTGCTGGAAAGGAGGGTTCGACCGATAGTCGAACCTCGGATTGAGGAGGAACAATGCGGTTTCCGGCCTGGTCGTGGAACAACGGACCAGCTTTTTACCCTCGCGAGGATCTTTGAGGGGGCCTGGGAGTATGCCAATCCGGTCTACACGTGTTTTGTGGATTTGGAGAAGGCGTATGATCGGGTTCCCCGGGAGATACTGTGGGAGGTGCTGCGAGAGTATGGGGTGAGGGGTCTCTACTCAGAGCCATCCAATCTCTGTACTCCCAAAGCGAGAGCTGTGTCCGGGTCTGCGGCAGTAAGTCGGACTCGTTTCCGGTGAGGGTTGGCCTCCTCCAAGGCTGCGCTTTGTCACCTATCCTGTTTGTGGTATTCATGGACAGGATCTCACGGCGTAGCCGCGGGGGAGGGGGGCTGCGGGTTGGTGGGCAGAGGATTGCATCACTGCTTTTTGCAGATGATGTGGTCCTGATGGCATCATCAGTCTGCGACCTGCAGCACTCATTGGATCGGTTCGCAGCCGAGTGTGAAGCGGCTGGGATGAGGATCAGCACCTCCAAATCTGAGGCCATGGTTCTCAGCAGGAAACCAATGGATTGTCTACTCCAGGTAGGGAATGAGTCTTTACCCCAAGTGAAGGAGTTCAAGTATCTTGGGGTCTTGTTCTCGAGTGAGGGTAAAATGGAACGAGAGATGGGCCGGAGAATTGGAGCAGCAGGTGCGGTGTTGCAGTCGCTTTATCGCACCGTTGTGACGAAGAGAGAGCTGAGCCAGAAGGCAAAGCTCTCAATCTACCGGTCTATCTTCGTTCCTACTCTCACCTATGGTCATGAAGGGTGGGTCATGACCGAAAGAACGAGATCGCGGATACAAGCGGCGGAAATGAGTTTCCTCCGGAGGGTGGCTGGCATCTCCCTTAGGGATAGGGTGAGAAGTTCAGCCATTCGTGAGGGACTCGGAGTAGAGCCGCTGCTTCTTTGCGTAGAAAGGAGCCAGTTGAGGTGGTTCAGGCATCTAGTAAGGATGCCACCTGGCCGCCTCCCTAGGGAGGTGTTCCAGGCACGTCCAGCTGGGCGGAGGCCACGGGGCAGACCTAGGACCAGGTGGAGGGATTATATCTCCACACTGGCCTGGGAACGCCTTGGAATCCCCCAGTCAGAGCTGGTTAAGGTGGCCCGGGAAAGGGAAGTTTGGGATGCCCTGCTTGAACTGCTACCTCCGCGACCCGACCCCGGACAAAGCGGATGACGATGATGATGATGATGATACTTTGTCAGCAACACTTACATTTTAACATGTGTCTACACAAATGGTTCCATATTGTCTTTTTTGGTTTAAATGCTGCTATTAGGTTACATACTGATGGGACACAGAGTTACTAACATTGACAAAGCTTTGCTAACAGCATATGTCTTGTCAATACCATAAAACTGTTAAATGTCATTGCTGATAGCACTGTCGTGACATTGCTATCTTGTCCCAATTGCCTGTTGTGAATCATGGCAATGTGCCATAAAGTGCCATAGCATAGACCCCGGTCATGGCTGCCATTGCCGCTATATTTATTATTATTATTATTATTATTATTATTCCCCCAACTTTCATATACAGGCACCCATTACAAATTATGAAGTCCATCACTCTGTTTTTTTTTTCAAAAACCTGTGGTCTACCCAAAGGGTCCAGGTCCAAAACCATATAAAAATCACATCAAAATTACAGCATAACATCTTCAGATGCTCAACGTCAAATGTCTAAAATATCTTGTTGATATCTCCAAAAACGAGCTCACAGAACATCTAAATATATTACTGTAATCACTACTGTACATTCAATTTGTCATATTTCACTGGTTCATTGAACAATCCTCATCTGAACAATATCCCAACATTAATGACATGAAGTGTGCAAATCTCAGATCGTTATTTGAAAAACTGAATTTAATAAATATCAGAGTTTTGTGATATTTTTTTGGTTGAACCTTACTCTTTGATACATATCTATGTCAATCAACTCCTCCGAGGCCGTAAAACCAAATGACACCAAAATCACAGTATATCATCTTCAGATGGTCTACTAGAGAAACAAGTTCTATACAATATTTGTATTATGATTCACATCACGATTTAAAGTTTTAAAAATTTTACCTTGAAAACAGATTTTTTTATAAATAGCCAAGTTTAGTCGTTTATTGGTTGAATTTGAACTAACTCCTCTGAAACCATAAAACCAAATTAACTCAAAATCACTGTATATCATCCTCAGATGGTCTACTTTACACACAAAACCAAGCTTGGTGATGCAGTCATAAATGAGCTCACTCTGCACCAAAATGCATTTCTGTAAGTTATTAAGTAGTAGTAGCAAGTATTAGCACGTTAACGCTCATTTGGTTTAACGTGTTAACGCAATTTGTTTTAACGCCACTAATAGAGTCTTTTCCCCCACATAGCAGTGGACACAGTGTCGGATCCGCCCTCAAGTGTCAATGGGCAGGAATCTTCTTGCAACCGTGACTGAGAACATCTTATTGAGCAACCTGGTTCAAACATTGTCAAACTTAAATCTGGTCGCATATACCAAATGTTTCATAAAAATGTGCAAGCAGTTACAATGCGACTTTTGTTGTGTGAGATGCGAGTGGTGGCGATAAATCTATAACCTTATATAACAATTATGTGACGAGTATCAAATCAGCATTGCAAAGCAGATTTGTACGGTTTGGAACACTAAATTTGTCATATCAGACAAAGAGAGGTTTATACGTTCTTAGATTTGTTCTTAGCTGGATTGCCAGATTTATTTTGGAGCTGGGCGTCATCCCCGCGCATGGCAGACATCTTTGTACTTGAAGAAACATGACTAATCAGCATAATTTAGCGTCGACCGTAACTCCCATCATGCCTGGCGAGTAACTCTGTTTATTGTTATGGACAGTAGGATATCTTAATGTTTCCTTGTTATCAAGTTTATGTTTCCTTGTTATCAAGTTTATGTTTCCTTGTTATCATGTTTATGTAAAGAGTTATGAAGTGCTGAAAACGCAGATATCGGTTTGTACTTTTGTTAGATGTGACACTGTGACTGTGTATGGTGTGTCTGTGAATAAGGTCTGAGCATGTCTCGTCTTTTCCGTATCAGCCATGTTTGTTGCAGTGATGGCAAATAAATAGGTGAACAAACGTGGGCCTCTGTTGAGCTTACCCTAGTCAATGGTGCTGTTCAGTCCTCTTATTGAGTCTACTCATTCAAGTCAGTTCATGTGAACTACTTAAGGCCTGAAAACTAAATGACAAAAAAATCTATTTAGACACAGTACTTAAACAGTCTAATTTTTCTATCTAGGATACTGAAGGTTATGTAGGTTGATCGGTGTGCAACCTCTTCCATTTGCTGAGAGTTCTATGACCATTCCAACCAGATTTGTCCTTTTTTCTTTTTCAACTCTTTCTTTCTCTTTTTTTCTGCTAGTTTTGTTTCTTTTTTTCTGTAATTATTTTGTCATAGCCGGCCATCGCTATCACTGCTTGCAGTTATATTTAGTATTATTATTATTATTCCCCGATTCCGTACTTCCCGTGGTAAAAAATGCACCAAATTTGGCACACATATCCAGCTCCTCTCAAAACTACCACCCATGCCATGCCGTCTCATTTTTCCTGTTGGTGGCGCTATAGCAGCATTTCAAAGTGTTAAAGAAATCATAAAAAATAGACCATCAGGGTTACAGCCCTTAAATCTTCAAAACGTGTCCATTGCAGTGAGATGAAACTTTCATATACTGGCACCCATTAGAAATTATGAAGTCCATCACTCTGTTTTTTTCAAAAACTGTACATTTCTATTTTTAACTTTCAATATTTGACCAATTTGACTCAATTATTTTTATATTTGTCTTGTTATTCCCATCACGATTTATAGTTGTAAAAAATTTACCCTTGAAAACTGATTTTTTTTTATAAATAGCAGAGTTTAGTCATTTATTGGTTGGACTCTATAGTTTTACACTTTAAATTTGAAATAACTCCTCCAAGACCGTAAGACCAAATCACCTAAAAATCGCTGTATGTCACCCTCTGATGGTCTACTTTCAACACAAAACCAAGCTTGTCGATACATTCATAATTGAGTGCATCAAAATGTATTACTGTAAACACTACTGTACATTCACGGTCATATCTCACTGGTTCATAAAACAAAAATAGATAAAAATCCAAAAACTGTAAACATGAAGCATTTGAAAATTTCATTTAAAATTAAAAAATGCACATTATCTTTAGGATACTGAAGGTGCAGTAGGTTGGTCGGTGTGCAACCTTCATTTGCTGAGAGTTGTATGACCATTCCAACCACATTTGTCTTTCTTTCTTTGTTTTCTGCTATTTTTATAAAACATTCTTTTTATATGTTCTTTTTTCTGTAATTATGTTTTCATAGCCGGCCACCGCTATCACTGCTTGCAGTTTTATTTTAACTTTAATTTACTTCCATTGCTGCAGAACATGTGTACATTCTTAACCCATTACTTGCTCCATGAAAATGGCCTTTTTTTAGAACTGTGAAATAAATTTACATTATTTTTCAGTTTTTGCTAACCTTTTTGTTAACCTTGAGCAGTTTACTAGTTCAGATTATTCACTAAACTTCAAATTTCAATAAAAAGTAAAAAACATTTGACCAGTAGTGTGTGTGTATGTATGTATGTATGTATGTATGCATGTATGTAGGCAATAGCTAAAAGCATTATTTCCAAAAAAAAAACAGTAGGTGAGGTAGGCTACAGTAAAAAGCAGCAAGCCATTTGAAAGATCGTTCTTTTTAGTTGAGTTTATAAAAAGCCTGCCAAAATAAATCAGGGAGTTTCCCTAAGATGGCATATATATATATATATATATATATATATATTTCTGGTTGAAAACTGGTAGATATCGGGTTTGGATGTTCAAGACCTCCTTTCACCCTTTTTTCAACCGGCTAAAATGCGGTTACAACATGAACGTGTTATAAAACACAAATTTGTTTATAATAGTTTTTTGATATTTATGTTTATATGTAGGTTGAAAGAAAGACCATACTAAATATTTGAAAGGTTTTTCTCCGAATTCATAGTGCAATGGTGAAATGTGGTCTACACGAAGACGTAATTTGAACACATTTAATTTTTCATGTAAAATGTCAGAAATATGGAGTTTCAACCTCTTTTCAACCAAAAAATGCCACTGGGTAATTGTAATTTGTAGCTTGAAAGAAAGGCAATTTTGATTATTTTGAAGCTTTTTCCCTGAATTCAGGAAGGCGAAATGTGGTCTAGAAAGATATAATTTGAACGCATTTAATGTTACATTTTACATGAAAGAAATGTACAGCTAAAGACTTGTGTTTTGCCAACAAGACGCCTCTAGGACAACGTGTAATGGGATTGGGAACAGTTTTCAATGTAAAACAAGATATTGGAGAAGGGTACTTATTTAGATATTGCTCTGACTGTTGACACGTGCATGCGCCGCAGTACTACTTGACAGAGATAGACATTAATTCAGAGTTCGGCGACGGTGAATCAGAACAGAACAGGGACTTGCCCCACATGTGAGAGCTGCGTAAGGGTTTCATGGCTTGCTGTTTTGCAACCACATACTTTAAGTACTTATAATAATGTATTTCCATAAAGCTAAACAGGAATTTGCACCATTTGTTATATTTAATGTTGCTAACTATGCGAGCTTGTTTGGCTTTACTACACGGTAGCTCGTGTTAGCATTCTTCTAGCTTGTTGTGCGGCGTTAGCATGCTAGTAGTACATGCTGCCAGACTGTTTTCACTGCATGATATATATTCAATGAGTGGTTGTCCAGTCAGAGCATCATTTTATGGTGTAATATAATCGATTTTGGTATCCCACTTTTATTCCAGACCACTTACAATTGTTAGTTTGCCGTAAATTTTTTTTATGTCTAATTCTATTTGGAAGGGTGTTGCTGTTACATAAATTGAGTGATCGATTGCTTATTAAAAAACGTTTTATTGAAACTGGTGTCACATGGTTTTCTTTGTTCTTAAAGTTTAAGTGGAAACTGAATTTGTTTGCAATTTGCATGACCAAGTGTTTTTGGTTGTAGTTCTCATCCTAGAGCCGCAACTACTTTTACTGTATTGTCAAGTTGAAAAGGCATTAATTAAATGGTTAATTGTCAACGGTTCAAACAAGTTAAAAAGTGGTTCAAAAGTGAAAGTTTTTACATTCAAATGGAGACCTAATTTCGTCAGATGAAACTTCAGCTAAATGTGATTGTTAAATCAGCCTCTCCAAATAGCCGGGAAAAAAACTTTCACTTCTAGCCCATTTTTCAATATCCATTCAATGTTGGTGTAGTTGTCGATTTTACGTCTTTTCAACCTCTTTTTTACCAAAAAATGCTCACTGGGCTATATCAAGTAGCCCAGAAAAAGGTTTAGTATATCCCAATACACACCATGTCAAATACAGTATGCCAAAACTGCATGCAACAGTGCATAGCCTACTTTGCAAGTGCAGCTGAAGTACCTACTACAAGAAAAAAGTAGTAGATTCCAAGTTATGTAATAGTAAGTCTGGCTAAACAGAATGATGAAGTTAGCACCACTCTGAGGTGAGTGTCACTGCTTCCAAAGATGTAGCAGGCACTATGACACGTAACGTTAAGTTTTCCTAATGTTATCGAATCAATCATATAATTTATATTTACCGTGACCTTGGTAGACACTGCAGGGTTTTAGCTAGATTTGGAGCTCTCAAGGTTACGTTAGCGTGTGCAAATTATACTGTCATGGCCTGGCAGCTGCTCAAAATTGCATCGACTACAGTCAGAGCAGGGAAAATAATCAAATGAGAAAGATGCATGTAGGCAGCGACAATTTGTTATTCAATTAAATTAATGGTTAACACTAGAACCACCATGAGGGCATTTTGACCTCCCTTGCATATTAAAATGCATGTAACTCGGTTTGAATAAAAACCATATGCCTCCCAGTCAGTGACTTTTCCTAATAGTGTGTTATTCGTCATCTTATGAGTTATGGGGGTTCTGGAATAAAAAAATACAAAATTAGGAGTGAGGTCATATTTACCTCCGAGAGAGAGAGAGAAAGAGAGAGCGAGAGCGAGACTTTCCAGTCATTGTTTTGCCTTTTAGAATTATATTTATAGCCTATAATTAGAAAGAGCGTTTTGCAAGTAGCAAAATTGATTGTCACAGACACACACTTCTACAACAAAACCAAGGTAGGTGGGGGAGGATGTCCTTGACAAAATGGCCAGACAGTACTCCACCAGAGCAGCCACTTGCAGATGGCCAGTCGCCCTGTTCTATAACACGACAGCAAGGTGGATCAGTGGTTAGCAGTTAGACTGTTTGTCTGGTTGCCAAAAATTTTAAGTGCTCTGAGTCACGAGACAAGCACTAAAACCAAAATCCAATGAATTATTATTAATTATAACATGCTGGGCCTGGCTGGAATAAACGCGTGCGTCCTTTACCGGAGCTGCACCAACGGGAACATCGCTAGGCGAGACTTCATGCTGGACTTGTGCAAGGAGTTGCGCAGTGAGCACATGAAAACAAAAAAAAGCAACCGAGACTCCGCCACTGCCCCTTGTAACAGAGCAGCCTCAGGAGAAGAGAAGGCAGTGTGTCATGAAACGTCAGTGCAATAAAAGCAAATTGCTGAACTCGTGCGTCAAGTGCCAACAATCTGTGTGGTCAGTGCACCGTCAAAGTCTACAGTGTTTGTGCTGATTGCTAATAGGCTGTGTGCGTTAAAACGCGGAGAAGAATATTGGATTTTTGCTTGTTAGCCTAAGCTTACATTACCAAATTCTGTGCGGATTATCAGTCTCATATCTTCTTAAATTATTTAATTATTACAATTAGTCTACTATTGAGGTATGACACATGCCATTTATATGTTTCTTAGCTCAAAGTTGATTAACATTTAAAATGGTTAAACGTGCATTGCCATTTTCCCCCTAAAATAAAAAAGCCTAATGTGGCAAAATGTATTTACATTTAAAAAAAATAACATGTTACTTAATTATGTTTTTTAAATTTTGACGTCCAAGTTGGAAAAAGTGACCAATTATTCCACTAACTGATTTCTAATTTGCAATAAATAATAAAGACTGTAGTGGTGCGAGGTCAAAATGACCTCTTGGCGGTTCAAGGAGGTACTGCATTATCGGCGGTTCTAGTGTTAAAAAGGAAAACAGCTAATGCCTTGAGACGGCAAGTTTGATCTAGGTTGTCCGCCAGAACAGACCCAGCTAATTCGTCTCGTCTTAATTCATCAGGGCATAATGAACAATGATTTAGTATAAATTTTCAGCGTTCATATTTTTTTTATTTACGTTACAATTTAGTGATGAAAAAAATGGTCGTCGATGAGTACTTTTAGTCCAAATTTTCGTTGACAAAATGAATTGGTCAGGACTAAAACATTGACGGAAATTTGACTAAAACGAAAACTGACTATCCCTGATTAAATCTTGACTAAAACTAAACAAAATGAAATGACGAACATTTGACAACAAGCAACTACAATTTTCAGTAAGCGACGAAGACTAAAACTAAATAAAAAATGCGTGTCAAAATGAACACTGACTAGCATGTGTTGACTTGGATACAGTCGCTAGCAAGGATGGTTAAAGTTAAATATAACTGTTGAAATAACATAAATTCAGTTTACAAGTCCTTCATATATTATGCTTTACAGTGAGACTTGGGGGTCAGGGGTGCAGATTGTATTGACATTGTGCCAGTGCAAACACAAGTAGTGAATCATGTCGTATAAATATGTATTACCGTTTATTGTAGATGCACAAAAAAAAGCTGCAACGTGTTTCAGTCATCGCATGAAAAACGTATGCGGACTACAGTTAAGACGTCATTATCGTGGCCGTGCTGGTCGCGAGTATGTGCATCACATGCACGCAATGGACTCGGTTGCGGAAGTTGTCACTTTTCAAAGTCTGAGAAAGCCGTTTTTGTCTTCAACGCCTTGCATCGAATACGTGAGGTTTGCGGCTTCCAGTTTTTTTGTACAGTTCGATGGGCTTAACTCACCGCTGCCTCAGTTCTCGGCTCTCCATCTTTTCAGCGGAGCTCCACAAATTTAGCGATTTTAACTATGAACATTATTGGAATGACACAGTAATTACATTTATAGATCAGTGGAATAATCTTACTATTTATTTTAATTTTTATTTATCTTCCTATGGTTTTCATTGGAGTAGACCAGGCTACGACAGGTGAAGCGCTGCCTCCCCTGACCGCACGTCACTGGTAAATTCATCTCTTGTCGTTGCCTGTTTTAAAAAAAATCCCTCGTCAGTGGGGACAGATTTAGGCTGGATCCGAATTCTTCAATAAAGTACGTTCTAATGACTTTCACTATGTACTTATCCTTAACCCCGAGGGAAAACGTCATGAGATTAAGGAAAGACATGAAAGATAACTCATAAGGACTTAGGAAAAGACAATGGCGTTGTGAAAGGAGTTCGAATGCACTTACACTAAACTACGTAATCATGCAACGGTGGTTTTCGTGGGTCGTTCGCGGAGAAACTACAACGTCCTGTAGATTAACTATAGCCTACAAAAAGCGCATCTTAAATACTTCGCCCGTGCGTTGTCACCGTGTTGTTTCGTGTCCTATATATAAACGTGAGCAAGGCGGATAAATATATTAACCTACTTTATTACCAAGGTTGGAATAAAAAGGGAATATGGGTTACAAAAGTGAAATGAAATATGTCACATTGAGAATGATTGCTCACGTTCTCATCCCCCTGTCAACTCATATTTATTGCCAGGCATGAATCCCAATTAATATGATTGTATAAAGCCTAATCGTCGAATGTATGCAGGTTATGCATTTATGTTAGGCACACAAATCTGCTCCTATTGTTACGCTACATATTATCATTCTTAGGTTTCTAACATGTTGACATTTGAAAACATATAAGCATATTAGCAAGATAGGGCATAACATAAGATGGAAAATGCTTAATAAACAACTAGGCTATACGATCAGCATCCCTTGTCGATCATGTCGATCGACGGCTGAATGGTATCGCTTTAAATATTGCTGCCACAAGGAATTGTAGGGCGGCATTTGCTTCTTTCCTTTCGTAAAGGATGGTCAAGTGTATCCTACGCTAAAGTACACAAGTTAGGAAGCATTGAAGCACCTTTCCTTAGCACTTAGAGAATTCGAACAGTACTTATCATGGCTGCCACTCAGATACTTCCAGGTCATTTGACTCAGGAACCTTCCTAAGCAAACTAAAGAACTCGAATTTAGCCTTAAATTCAAGTATTTGCTTTACATAATATGTGGCCGTGTACTTTTTACTGAGACTAAATTATCGTTTATCAATTAACATTTCGATTAAGGCATAATTTGTAGCTAAATCTACCAGTAACTGTTTTTGATTGTTTTTATCTAAATCATTACCCTGTACCGGATTACAAAAAAATCCGAAAGTATGTGTGATTAATATATAATCCTGATAAAGAGTTAATTCCAGCTCAAAGTTCTGACAAAAATGTATTCAATAAAAAATATAGTGCATGTTTCAACAGCATGTGAGCAACAACAAAAAAATTTCCCCCTCCCTGAATTACTTGCGTATGAACTCGTATCCAGACATCAAGTTGCCCAGTTGGTCAGTTCCCCCAAGTTGGATCGTACACCCATGATGCTTATTCAGGTGGTAGAAGTCATACGCTTGAAAAAGCTGATATGAGAACTCTGTCAAACTCATGCCATCTGAGCTTTTCAGCCTGGACTGCACACTGTTCCGACTGAGCATTGTGCTCATGCGGAAGTGTCTACCAATTTCTGAAAAAAACGCTACCACGTTCATATCTCTGTACCAGTTCAAATTGTTCAGCACAGTAACAGTTCCAAGCTTTTTAGAATTATCATGAAAGTGTAACTGGTAGTTGGCAAAGATTCGCTGAATGCTCTCCCTGATGCTTCTTGTGTTGTCCTCCACAATGCATTTTGACAGTCGCTTCCTCTCGCTTGATTTTCCACTGGGGTCACCAATTTGTGCTGTAGCCCCACCTAGCACAGCAATGACATTGTGTCCAAATCTTTGAAAATGTAACAAACCGACGATGGCGAGCAAGTTACCCACATGGAGACTGTCCGCAGTAGGGTCAAATCCACAGTACACCGTCTGATACCCGGACTGCAGCAGCTTTGGAAGTTGGTATTGAGCAGCATTTTCGGGGAATGCATCCTTTAATATACCACGACTATAGAGAGAAATTAGCAATGTATTAGAAGACCATTTAAATCTGTATCCCTTAGCCAAACGAGGAAGTATTTTTATCATACAAATGCGTGACCCACACCGACGTGAGGAACTGCTGCTTCTCGCTATGAACGCTGCCATTTTCACTATCTGAAAGGAAGTGACGTACCGTCCACGATATTTTAGAAGGAGAATTTATTTATTTATTTATTCATTCATTCATTCATTCATTCATTCATTCATTCATTCATTCAACTAAAATGTATAGGTATGGCCGATTCTACAGAAATGGTTCAAGTTCAAGGTATTCTACCGAAATGGTTCAAGTTCAAGGTTGAAGAAAAGCAACACCAAAAATAAATAAGTAAATGTTTTAATTTAAAAAAAAATCACAATTCATATGTTACACAATTTATAAGGCACGCATATATGTAACGGAGTAGAATTGTTGTTCAGTTAAATTATAGCTAAAATGTATCTAAACTACGCTTTCCAGTGGTAGGTTGTACGGTGTGACATAGTGGGATCTGCGTTGCACTTGCCCAGACTAGTGATGGATGGGAAGATCGGTTCATTTTAGTGACTTAAAAAGTGAAAGTAAAATGAACTACTCTTTTTTCGAGTCTTTTCGTTCATAACGACCACTTATGACCCGAAGGGTGAACAACTAATTTATGTTTCCTGATTTCTCGTGCCTATGCAGATATCACGTGACAAGGCTCAGGCCAGAAAACCCGGGCTGTATCTGAATTCTTCAATAAAGTACGTCCTAATGACTTTCTCTATGTACTTTTCCTTAACCCCGAGGGAAAACGTCATGGGGTTAAGGAAAGACATAAAAGATAACTCAGACTTGGGAAAAGACAATCGTGTTGCTAAAGGAATCCGACTGCATTTACACTTTACACTTGCGACGGTGGTTTTCTTGGGTCGTTCGTGGAGAAACTACAATGTCCCGTAGATTATTGTAGCCTACAAAAAGCGCATTTGAACTACTTCGCCGGTGCGTTAAGTATTTCAATCTTTTTAATTTCATATGAAGCATGTTACCAATTTTCGATTTTTTTTTTGTCAATTGGATGATTAAAGCAGACTACAGGTTAAGATGCTATTGATTTACCATTTCATTTTGTCTTTCAGGTCACCTCTTTTGGGCTGGCCAGAGGAATGACTGTGAAGGAATCAGTGTGGAGAATCATGTCCAAAATTATGACAAATAACTTGGCAAGGAAAATAAATTGGAGGGGTGTGAATGGAAAGTATGGCTTTGAGCCACTTCCCTTACAAAAAAGTCCTGCAGGAATCCTGCAGGAAATCCCATGTAGGATTCCTGTAGGATTCATGCAGGAAAAACATTCAGAATCCTGCAGGATTATGGCCCCAAAATCCTGTAGGTTTTCCTGCAGGAATAATTTCCTACAGGATTCTAGGTCACAATCTTGTGGGTTTTCCTGCAGGAATCATGTCCTACAGGATTCCATGTCACAATCCTTCACAATTTTCATGGAGGAAATATCCTGCAGGATTCCTGCAAGGGATTTCCTTCAGATTTTTTGTGGTGGTAGTTTTGCAGGAAATTTACAGGATTTTCAGGCAATGAATTTGAGTGGGAATCCAGAGTGCAGGAATCAGGTCACATTCAATGAAGGAATGCAACATATAATTATTGTAATTTCCTTTAGAATTGTATTCGTATATAGTCATTTTAAACAGTGAACTATCTATACATTCCAGCAGAAGATTTTGTGAATATTAATAATGAAAAAGATCTTGCATGAAACCAGAATCATGTCTGCTGTAAACTTAAATTCCTGGTAGATGGAGTAAAAAAAAGAAAGAACTCAATGTGAAAGCTCAAAATACTTTTAATTTAACGCAACACAATTAACAATTAACACAATTTAAACATTCAAAGATTCACACACACATTTTTTTTAAATTATTTAAATGGATTATTTTGTGATGTTCATGTTCCTGAAAAAGGAGATATAAAATATTACATTCTTGATTACATATATTTATTGAGTACCATAGCGGTCTCTATCTGAATTATTGCCACCCCTGAAAAGGAGCAACAATACTACAGAAAGTAAATAACATGGCTAATCCCTCATAGGCTTTTTTTTTATTAAACAAACTTGGTGTTTTTAACCAAATTGTATTTTAGTAATATCAAATGCATCATGGCCGTTTTGTGTTGGGTATTCTTATTCTTTACTTGAATTAGTGTTTACCTCAGGTAGAGTTTATGCTCATCGTGAATTTTTTCTCTGAGTGATGCCCTGAAAACCTTCCTTGGAATCCCCTCAAATTTTTCCTGCACCATGTCTACAAATACAATTAAAACACAAAACAAAAATGCTGAAATGCCACTAATATAAAAAAATAATTCATCATGACATGGGATACAATCATTGGAATAAAACTTCATACCCAATATTTGGTTGACCTTGTTTTTGTCCAACGCTGGCTTGGCTGTGGACCCTTTGTTGGCATTCCCCAACTTGCCAGAAAGGCCATGTGTGGCCAGCTGCTCTCGTCCAAAGACTGCCACTGCAAGGTCCTTTATCATGGCCGACCATGACTTTCCTCCTCTGCCACAAGCCAATAATATTTCCACACTGATTCCGAGGTTTAGTGCCGATGTCTGGAGCTACAAGAAGGATTAAAGGGAGAAAGGCGGGACAAAGAAAATAGAATGACACCTAGAAGACACAAATCAAATCTTACATTTGTCTGCAGGGCTGTCATGTGGAAGAGATAGACAATTTGATAGTAATTACCATAAAAGATGTTGTTCTCAGTAAGTTTGATTTGCTAATTATTGTAAGGTTAACCAATCATATGTTGTTTGACCAATTATGAACCATCTACATCAGGCAAAAATACATTCTTGTGTGATAGGCCAGATATCTTAATCTATCTTGTCCTATATCTCTATGTCCTTAACAAAGAGGCTGTCCGTCGGAACTCACCGAGTGCTGCTGCTTCTGATGGCGAAATAGAAAAATGTATTAAACGCTGGCTGCAGTTGGCATCCGACAGAGACGGAGGGAGAAGAGAACGCACTGTGCGGCAGGCCTGCTCCTCTGCGGATCTAGACTCTACACAAATAGATGTTACTATCTCAAATCCTACACATTTCGAAATTGTTATATTATCAAATATATTGTTTTATTGGTATTAACATGGTCTGCTTGTCTTTATTTTATACTCATAATGAAGCATGTTGATATAATATAACCCACTTAATGTCAGGGGGGTTTCCGGATGCCCCTATATTCAAGCATAATTCATCATGAGTTCGGGATGATTTCGGCGCCCAGACTTGGGCCAATTCCAGCACTTTTATCGGGGTGATTCCGGTCCAATACTGGCCATGTTTGGCCCAGTGTCGGCTTAGTGTAGGCGTCTGGAATCGGCACAGTGTATTTGGGCCAATTCTGGGGCGTCATTCATCACGAGTCAGGCATGAGTCCGGCACCCAGACTCGGGCCGAGTGATTTCTTACGGCGTGCCGGATTTGGGCCGCTGCTGGCCCGAGTAATTTTGGCTGCCTGGGTTGTCACCGTGTTGTTTCATAGCCTATGTAAACGTGCGGGCAAGCCAGATAGGCCAAAATATACTAGCCTACTTTATTATCAAGGTTGGAATTTAAATTAAAAAAGGAAATATAGGCTACCTGTCACAAAAGTAAAACGAAATATGTCACATTGAGAATGGTTGCTCACGTCCTCATCCCCCTGTCAACTCATATTGATCTCCACGCATAATATGATTGTATGAAGCCTGATCGTCAAATGTATAAAACTTATGCATTTATGTTAGGCATACAAATCTGCTATTATAGTTACATTATGATTCTTAAGTTTGTTAACATGGGACATTTGAAAACATATAAGCATATTAGCAAGATAGGGCATAACATAAGATGGGAAATGCTTAATAAACAACTAGGCTATACGATCTGCATCCCTTGTGGGTCATGTCGATCAATGGCTGAATGGTGTCGCTTTAAATATTGCTGCCACAAGGAATTGTGGGGCGCCATTTGCTTCTTTCCTTTGTAAAGGATGGTCCAGTGTATCCTATGCTACAGTACACAAGTTAGGAAGCATTGAAGCACCTTTCCTTAGCACTTAAGAGAATTCAACCAGTACTTATCATGGCTGCCACATCGATACTTCCGGGTCATTTCACCCAGTTAGGTACCTTCCTAAGCAAAATAGAGAATTCAACCATAGCCCCAGTTCAGGGGTGAACTACTCTTTTCTCTTTCCTGTGGCTACTGAGCCTATGCGTTAGCCTGTGCACGTAAACAACACGCAAACAACACGTTAACGTGTTGTTTACATGTCACCTGACACGTAAATTTCACGTGATTTTGAGCCATTCGGCCAGTTGTCCAAATTGAACGGGCGAGTGTCCAATGTTCTCATTGGGCACTGACAAAGCGAGTCAAACCATTTCTGTAGGCCAAGAGGTTGCATACAGCGCCACTATTGATTATGTTAGCGATCCTCTGACCAGCAGGGGGCATACTAGTCTGGACCGTCTAACTATAAAGTAAGGACTGTGTGTTAGTCTCAGCTCGATTATCTTGAGAACCGGGTAGCCTACTGTATATGAAGTTGAAATTTGGCAAGTTGAAAGAACTCTGCAGTTTCTTTCTAAAAAGAAGGCATAGCTTTATGTCTGTCCTTCGATTTTCTATTCCTTTAAACACCGAATGTGCACTGTGTTAAGTTTGAAACCGGACTGCTTACATACTAGTTATGCTAGCTAAACTAATTTATAATAATAACAGCTGCAGAGCCTCAGGGGTGTAGCACAAAGTTATGGACCCTATACACGAGCCATGTCAGTGGGCCTCCTTCTCCCTTTTTTTTTTTTTTTTTCCAAATAATTTCAAAAACCCTCATGGAAAAAACTAAAAGAGAGGATGATACCCGGCCCGGAGGAAGCCCGGGGTCCCCTTCTGTAGCCAGGCCCAAGAGGAGGACCCGTCACCGAGCGCCTGGTGGCCGGGCTTGCCACGGAGCCCGGCCGGGCATAGCCCGAAAAAGCAACGTGGACAACACCAACCCTCGCCTTCTCCGTCCCGTGGGCTCACCACCCGCGGGAAAAACCAAGGGGGTCGGGTGCGCTGCCAGAAAGGTGGCAGTGAAGGCAGAGGTTTTCGACGGATCGGACCCGGGTGGCAGAGGCTGGCTTTGGGGACGTGGAACGTCACCTCTCTGGGAGGGAAAGAGCCGGAGCTTGTGCGGGAGGTGGAGCGCTACCAGCTGGATCTGGTGGGGCTTACCTCTACGCACAGCCTCGGCTCTGGAACCTCACTTCTGGATAGGGGTTGGACTCTATTCTTCTCCGGAGCTCCCCAGGGTGAGAGGCGCAAGGCTGGTGTGGGGATACTCACGAGTCCCCGGCTAAGTGCCTCTATGTTGGAATTTACCCCAGTGGACGAGAGGGTCGCCTCCCTACGCCTGCGGGTCATGGGGGAAAAACTCTGACTGTTGTCTGTGCCTATGCACTGAACAGCAGTTCGGAGTATTTCGAAATATTGGAGACCCTGGATGGAGCCTTGTATGGGGCTCCTGAGGGGGACTCTGTAGTCTTGCTGGGGGACTTCAACGCACATGTGGGCAATGATGGAGACACCTGGAGAGGCGTGATTGGGAGGAACAGCCTCCCCGATCTGAACCCAAGTGGTGGCTTGTTATTGGACTTCTGTGCTAGTCATGGAATGGCCATAACGAACACCATGTTCGAACATAAGGATGCTCATAAGTGTACCTGGTACCAGAGCACCCTAGGCAGAAGGTCGATGATCGATTTTGTTATCGTATCATCGGACCTGAGGCCATATGTTTTGGACACTCGGGTGAAGAGGGGGGCAGAGCTGTCAACTGATCACCATCTGGTGGTGAGTTGGGTCAGGTGGCGGGGGAAGCCTCTGGACAGACCTGGTAAGCCCAAGCGTGTAGTGCGGGTGAACTGGGAACGTCTGGAGGAGTCCCCGGTCCGGGAGGCCTTCAACTCACACCTCCGGCGGGGCTTCTCTGGCATCCCTGTGGAGGCTGGGGGCATTGAACCGGAGTGGGCGATGTTCAAAGCCTCCATTGCTAAAGCTGCGTCTGAGAGTTGTGGTCTCAAAGTCTTAGGTGCCTCAAGGGGCGGTAACCCTCGAACATCCTGGTGGACACCGGTGGTCAGGGGAGCCGTCCGATTGAAGAAGGAGGCCTTCCGGGACATGCTGTCCCGGGCGACTCCGGAGGCAGTTGCAAGGTACCGACAGGCCCGAAGGACTGCAGCCTCGGCCGTGGCAGAAGCAAAGCAGCGGGTGTGGGAGGAGTTCGGAGAAACCATGGAGAAGGACTTTCGGCTGGCGCCAAAGCGGTTCTGGAAGACCATCCGACACCTCAGGAGGGGAAAGCAGGGAACCATTCAAGCTGTTTACAGTAAGGATGGGACGTTGTTGACCTCAACTGACAAGGTGATTGGGAGGTGGAAGGAGCACTTTGAGGAACTCCTGAACCCGACAAACCCACCCTACATGGTAGAGACAGGGCTGGAGGATGATGGGGGATCAGCGTCAATCTCCCTGGCGGAGGTCACTGAGGTAGTCAAACAACTCCACAGTGGCAAAGCCCCAGGGGTTGATGAGATCCGCCCAGAAATGCTGAAGGCTTTGGGTGTTGAGGGACTGTCATGGATGACACGTCTTATCAACATTGCGTGGAAGTCGGGGACAGTACCTAAGGAGTGGCAGACCGGGGTGGTGGTTCCCCTGTTCAAAAGGGGGACCGGAGAGTGTGTGCCAACTACAGAGGCATCACATTACTCAGCCTCCCCGGGAAAGTATACTCCAGGGTGCTGGAAAGGAGGGTTCGACCGATAGTCGAACCTCGGATTGAGGAGGAACAATGCGGTTTCCGGCCTGGTCGTGGAACAACGGACCAGCTTTTTACCCTCGCGAGGATCTTTGAGGGGGCCTGGGAGTATGCCAATCCGGTCTACACGTGTTTTGTGGATTTGGAGAAGGCGTATGATCGGGTTCCCCGGGAGATACTGTGGGAGGTGCTGCGAGTATGGGGTGAGGGGGTCTCTACTCAGAGCCATCCAATCTCTGTACTCCCAAAGCGAGAGCTGTGTCCGGGTCTGCGGCAGTAAGTCGGACTCGTTTCCGGTGAGGGTTGGCCTCCTCCAAGGCTGCGCTTTGTCACCTATCCTGTTTGTGGTTTTCATGGACAGGATCTCACGGCGTAGCCGCGGGGGAGGGGGCTGCGGGTTGGTGGGCAGAGGATTGCATCACTGCTTTTTGCAGATGATGTGGTCCTGATGGCATCATCAGTCTGCGACCTGCAGCACTCATTGGATCGGTTCGCAGCCGAGTGTGAAGCGGCTGGGATGAGGATCAGCACCTCCAAATCTGAGGCCATGGTTCTCAGCAGGAAACCGATGGATTGTCTAGTCCAGGTAGGGAATGAGTCTTTACCCCAAGTGAAGGAGTTCAAGTATCTTGGGGTCTTGTTCTCGAGTGAGGGTAAAATGGAACGAGAGATGGGCCGGAGAATTGGAGCAGCGGGTGCGGTGTTGCAGTCGCTCTATCGCACCGTTGTGACGAAGAGAGCTGAGCCAGAAGGCAAAGCTCTCAATCTACCGGTCTATCTTCGTTCCTACTCTCACCTATGGTCATGAAGGGTGGGTCATGACCGAAAGAACGAGATCGCGGATACAAGCGGCGGAAATGAGTTTCCTCCGGAGGGTAGCTGGCATCTCCCTTAGGGATAGGGTGAGAAGTTCAGCCATTCGTGAGGGACTCGGAGTAGAGCCGCTGCTTCTTTGCGTAGAAAGGAGCCAGTTGAGGTGGTTCGGGCATCTAGTAAGGATGCCACCTGGCCGCCTCCCTAGGGAGGTGTTCCAGGCACGTCCAGCTGGGCGGAGGCCGCGGGGCAGACCTAGGACCAGGTGGAGGGATTATATCTCCACACTGGCCTGGGAACGCCTTGGAATCCCCCAGTCAGAGCTGGTTAATGTGGCCCGGAAAAGGGAAGTTTGGGATGCCCTGCTTGAACTGCTACTCTCTCGCGACCCGACCCCGGACCAAGCGGATGACGATGATGATGATGATCATGATGATGAATAATTTAGCCTATATTGTGCACATTAATCTGTTGGTAGACATAATGTTGGTATGTAATGTTGGTAGATATAATGTAATATGTAATATAGGCCCACTGTTGGTAGATATAATGTAGTTTAACATTGTAGCTAAGATGCTGATTCATTTATAATTATTTTGGTCATCATTTGGATGATGCCTATATAATTAAAATGGCTTTGCACAACCCTAGACTATATTTGTGATATTTTATTAAGTTTAAAATTTATTTACATTTTAATTTTCACACAGTTTTTCCAGGGGAAGGTCATTGCTCCTTTCCAAACTGGTCCACTCTTGCAGTCTGTAGTAGTATTGCCTATCAGGCCCACTTTGAGCGATCAGTTACATTGTGCCCAAAAAAAGTTTATATTCTTAGCCTCGCGCATCATAAAGATATTGTTTTGTTCTTAATTAAACAAGGTAAACAATGTGTCACCTTTTGTTGCCTAGTTCATTGCATAAAGGAATATTATATCTGACATGACAATACATTGCTAGCATATAGGCCTACATGGTGGTAAAATAATAACCTGTTTCATTGATTGATTGTAATGTAGAGAGGTATGTAATGTAAACAATCCATTTTCAATATTAGCAAGCAAAGGACTGTACAGTATGGGCCAATCTAATTTCTTACCATTTCGTCTTTATTTTAAAGATCACGTTGTGTATCATCTTTTGGTGAAGTAGGCCATTGCAGCCCATTTGGTTTATATTTGTTGTGATATAACGCGCAACAGCTAGACTTAAAACATTCCCCCAAGCCCCCAATAAGACATAGCAACGCCGTTACACAACTCGTTCAATCGGTGGTCAAAGTTTTTCCAACTAATAGCAAGTTAAAAGAAAAGAAAAGGTGAATGAACGAGGTTATTTTATTTCACGTAGGGGATCATTTCTGATAGTCCGTCAGACAGGGTGTTGCAGTTATAGTTTGGTAGCCACAAAGGGGAAAACTTGATCGTCGGGCTAGCAAGCCCTGCAAATATGCTCCAACAGCTAGATTCCTGGCTGATTGCCTTCTATCAATTGTGGATTTTAGCTTTTAGCTACACTGTAAAACATTTTATGTGAACTTTGCAGCAAATTGCTGGCAGCTGTGTTCCCTGGCAGTTACTGTAATTTCTGCAGGTCACTTACTGTAATTTCATTTAGACTGTTACTGTAATTAAGAAATATGCTGGCTAACTGTTTTTATTTGGATTTACAGTAAATTACTGGCAGCATTTTCCCTGATGGCTACTGTAATTTCTACAGGCCTCTTACTGTATTATGACTTTACAGACCTTTACTGTAATAAAGAACTACAATATCTTACTGTTTCCATCCGGATTTACAGCTAATGAGGTGCGTTATCTAGCAATTAGTGCTGAAATCCTAGATTATACTCCAATTTAACATTTCAATATACACAGGATAGGATGTTATAATATCCATTATGCCATATCCCAAGATGAGCACTTCAAAAGACAATATTTTAGAATGGACTTGGGTTGAGAGCAGATATGTCATTGGGGTTTTCAAGTGGGCACCCTCCATCCCAGATGTTTCGTTAATTTGAACCCACGACACCTCCAGAAGGCTTAACGGTGAGCAATGACGTCCCAGAGCCGTATCCGCTCTCTAGCACGGCCAGATATTAAAATAATAATAATAATAATTGTTGTTTATTAAACTGAGAGATATCCCTATACCTACCCCTAATTCCTATTCCTGAAGGCGTTCAATGCCAACTCTGCAGGGATACTTACCACCTGAAAAGAAGATAATCTTTCCCTACTCTGTTCCTGCAGGCTTGATATATGACTCTCTGCAGGAAAGACTTACCTTTTATACCTTTGTCCTGAGATAAACCACTTCTTGGTTTTTCAGCATGATGTTCTTTACTTTTGTGCCCATATAGGATCCTTCCTTTTCAACCACAGCCACTGGCAACTTCTTTCTGCTATATCCGATATAGCTTTTATGGTCTGGTGCAAATCTTTGCCGCAGATCCCTAACTCTTTAAGTAGTTTGGTTGTTGATATTGCCACAAATCCACGGCATCCAACTTCCACATGGCACACCTTTGTTCTCCAACCTCGCTGTTCTGCTTCAGCAGCTAATTCGCTATAGCGGAGTTTCTTTCTTTCGTAAGCCTCGTCTATTGCTTCTTCCCACGGGACTGTTAGCTCTATAAAATAAACAATTCGCTGTGTTGGACCAGAGTAATAAGCAGTGGTGGCTGGTGAAAAATATTCTGGTGGGCCTGTACCATATTCAGTCAGCTTCACTACTACAATTAAACACTAACTGCAGGACACGTATTTAAATATTTATTAAATGCCAATGTTAAACATGTGAGGCATTCTTACACAATAAAATCTTACTGAAGTCAACTACAAAAACAAATGGGGTCCGGTGAACTTTGTGTGTGTGTCCGACATCTTATTTGTAAAGGAATTTCGCCATTCTGTCATTTTGAGTGGCAAAACTCTAAATTACTTGATTATTAAAGTCAGGGATGTTATTGATTCATTTTTTCCTCCATAGAGAGCATAGCCACAGCATTCAGGCAATCCTGTGTCATGCTCTTCCTTAGGTAGGTCTTGATCATCTTCAAAGTAGAGGTGTGTCAGCTTCCATTAAAGATTCTCACACAAAACGTTGGGTGCATGCAGTTTATTGCATAATCGTCGGGCAAAGATTTAAACATAGGTCAAGGATAAGACATGGTATTTGACACTCCAGATGCGTATTTGCCACATTTGTCAATAAAAGGAGTGTCAAATTAAACAATGTGATCGTATAGCTTTACAGACATAACGTTACCTACTACGATAATAAACCCACATCACAACCCATTTCCTCAATGCAAAAGTACAACTGATTAGCTAGCATATCAAAAACACATAAAAAGTACATAGTAAATGTACATATACATATTACACATACCTGGCAAAGATTGAAACATACAGATGGTTAATTAGCTTACATTCAACAAAACAAAACAAGCGAAATATGTTTACAATTGTATGATTGACCTACAATGTTCACCACGTACATTAACATGGCACTTATCAGACCTGTATGGGGATTATAACATCATTTAAAAAAGGAGCGGAGTTTGTTGTGTATTTTTCAATTAGAAGAAGTTACAACCCCATACAAAATACTGGAAGTCGAAAGCCAAAGTTTTCAGAAGAGTAGGTTTTATTCAGCTGAATAACATAAGCATGCAACTACAAAGATCTACTACTACTGGCATGTACATTCACAGTTCGCCTTTTTATGCATTTTACATTCAAATCCAGACACCCCCAATATGCAGATTAGACCATGCCCTTTTTCCAATCACCTCTGACCCATCTGTTCTCTGGGGCCTACCTGTCTCATCAACCTTAAAAGTTTTACCCCACTTTACAACTTGCCCCATCCTTACCAATCATAAACTAGGGAAGCAGAGTCAATTAACCCCCCCCCCCCCCCCCCCCCGCCCCCTCTTTTTTCTTTGTACATCTGTTCACCCCTAACATCTGTTAATCCCAAACTACTTGTGTTCTCAGGGTGACGAACAGTCTGACAAATATTGCATTCCTACAAAAGCCTCTTACAATCATTAAGTGTTATTGCTTCCCTTCTTCTCTGTGTTGTTCTCCATTTGATGCCCTTAATTATCCTGGGTCCTGCCGCTTCTCGCCAACTGCGTAACCCCCCCTTTTCTTACTCTCTCTCTCTTACTCTCTCTCTCTCTACACTTCTCAATAGTAAAACTACTATTAAACTGTTGTGTGCTTTACCTACTAACCTTTAATATTGATTACAAATACTTGACTACAAAAAGAGTATCTACTTGTTAACACTAAATATTCTATAAACTCAAGTTACTAGTATCGACCTCTTCAATTTTTCCTCACCCCAATCCTCTGCCGAATGCCGAGCATGGCCAGCTTGACCGTATTCTCCATGTGTGCCCTGGAACACTCATGTTTCTTAATTTTTTCAGAAAGGTGTTTCGTGTCCCTTACCCCAGACACAGTCCGCCTTGTATCCGTCCCAGCTGTTCGAAAAAGCAGGCACGAGAAGCAAAAAACGGCATTTGCATGACTGCATCCTCCTGCTAGCCAAGCTGCTCTTTTACCAACCATGTGAGAATTTAAGCCTCACGTGTACTTTTCTTTACTGTTTTGGCCTCCCTGTTGTTCTATTTGTAGACAGGCCAAACATTCGGACCGTAATGTAACCAATGGAGAATTCTAAACGCAGTAAGCAGCAGAAAATTACTTGCATTGACTTTTACATACTTTAATTACTACTAAAGTGGACATAAATACGTTTTTAAAAAGTGTAAATCGTTTCAGGGCAACACTAACTGTCGTTAACCAGCTGTAATTTAATCTGTCTCGTACTGGCCTATTTACGGTTCGTCTCTCAAAACGCTTGTAGTGGCGATTTGTGGAACTGCATCCGTATTTCAGAGGCTTTGTAAAATAAACGTTGTTTCAAATATGGCTGTAAAATGTATATTTATTGTTTCCCATCAACGTTATGAACACATCCATGTAAAAATGTATACAATTTTCGGATATATCATTAGTTGTTTTTATACATGAAAAGCGCCATGTCGCTGGCGATCTTTCAGACTGAGTTCTGAGCTGTTGTTTTTGGTCAAAACGGCCACGAAATTTTCGGCTCTTCCCATTTTTAAAATAAAAAGCCTCTGCCTTTTTTAAAGTTAGAGATTAACCGAATGCTTTGTTTAGGTCCCAACACCCTCGAGCTTTGCGTGTGCTATGTTAAGGGTTGATTGGTTTAGATGTTACCACCCAAAAATCATTGTTTTCCCTTTGGTTGCATGGCTACTAGTCTGAACCACCACGTAACAGGCCCAAATTTGGTGCTACGCTTTGTCGTCGTGCTCAACAAGGTCCTCAAAAAAACAGATTTCAAATCTCATTCAGGTCTTTTTTATTTGAGGTGAAGTATGGCACGCCCCCTTCAAAATGCATGGAGCCTGCCTGAGGAGAATTGACGCTGCTACTGTCCGTGGAACCCGCTAGCTGTATTAGCTTGCATTGAGTTCCTTCAGTATATAATTTAACTTTTTACCTCACAATTTGAAATATGGTTATGTGCTCACAAACGGTATAATATATTCTAACTACCATATTAATTGCCAGCAATTCTGTGGTCCGGTTTTTAAAATATATTTAACTATTGTGCTGTACCGCGAAGAAAAGGCTACAAGATTAAGGAGAAAGAGGGGAGAGAGAGAGAGAAGGGTCAAAGACTATGGGTCAGACTCAGAGGTTAAGTCTAAAAGTCTAAAATCAAAGCTGGCTAAGTACAGTGCGAGGCTGTCAGAAAAGACTAAGCAGGAGACAGATCGTTTTTTTGTTCAAAACTGAATTGGAAGAAGCCAAGGCTCAGAGGCAAAAATACAGGATCTCAGTGAGGCTTGTGCAGGATACCGACTTAATGAGCATGTTAGATAAACAATTGCTGCAAGGGAAGTGTACATGGATCTGGTTTGCAACCAGGGACTTAGTTCCAATCAAGTGACTGAGGTAGTGAAGGTTGTTTTAGATAAGCTGCCCCATAGCCAACCAGAGAAGCTCCCAGGCGTTTTTCTCCAAGTGTATGGTTGATGTGGCACAGAAAGCTGAATTGATTCAGAGTTAAAGTTTGAATCAGAAATCACCCTGGATACTGATGGAACAAGTAAATTTGACCATAAATACGGCACAGCAGGCGTAGTTTTAGTTTGACAGAGCAAGCCTCCGGCTCTGCCCAGTGCACGTTTGACAGTTGAAGGAGATGATTCTGAAATACATTTCTCAAAGATTAGGAACCTCATGAGTGACCGGGCTAACACTGAAAAGAGGTTTAATTAAATAATAGTTTAGTATTGGAAAAATATACTTCCCAATGTAGTTAAGGCTTTAAAACTTTTGAATTATGTAGTGATTCTAAGGTCAGTTTTGGGGTTGTCAATTAGTTGTTTTGTGGCCTGCATCTCATTGACAGACTAGCTCATCAAGCCAACACAGCCCTTTTCACATGGAGTTTGGAGACAACACTACAGGTAGCCAGCGGTTGTATGGGTTGCAGAAAAACAAAACAAAATGTATTTACCACTTTAGACTGATTTAGTGTCTGTTTTTCAGGTTGCAGAGCAGACTAGAGAAAGGAGCAAATCAGCTACTTAAAAAGAAAAAAGTCCAAGAGATGAGACTACTAATAAATATTATTTTTTATTATCTTTAATGGCTAATTCCTATATCAACACAAAGTGCTAAGTTATATTATATAATTAACTAATGTTACACCATGTGTATGTTTATTTAGGATATTTGGGGGGGTGGGTGCACAGTGAACACAACACGATGCCACAATCTAATACGGACATGGGTTTAACTATTTAGTAAGAAAATAAGTAACAGCTGAACGGAGCTGCCGATGAGCCATGCATTTGCGTCCATGGTGTAACTTCTCATGGTTAAAGATGAAGCTACTAGTTTATGTATATGGACTATTTATTGTCGTGTATATACAAATTATCTTCAATATTACACGGGGATTGGCTGAGGCCGTTAGTTCAGGATTGGACCATGGCACAACATCATTTGGTCCAATCAGCAACATTTGGAAAGTAGATAGTCTGGGTGCAGCAAACGTAGTCATTTCAACATATAGACACGCATGCTTGCAGTACGATCTTGAATATGGACATACGTTTATTGACAATTTTAATAAAAAAATTAGAAACTGAATTGCCTTATTGTCTGAAGATTTATGTTTGAACTGATGTTATGAAACGTTTTTTACATAAGGTCAACAAGTACGATTGACATGCGAGTGAGATTGCTAACACTACTAGCAGATCAGGCGTCATACGCAGTTTTACTGTAGAATTTGAGCTCTGACCGCGGCATAAAACAAGTCCTTTGACGATATTGCTGTTTTCAGTACAAGTTTTCAATTTTGTAACCTTAATTTAGATAAACAAGTATATACACTGTAAAGACAATCTGTTTCACCATCTAACTATCACGAAATATTCATTGGTTTGCTAACGGTACAGCGCTACACAGAGGTCAAAGTCGGCCGTATGACGTTTATGCTTTCTGACTACATCGGTTGGCGACACGGAAGTAACAACTCGTAAAATTTAAAAACCTTTTTTCGACACTTTAACTGTCACTTTTAGAAAAACTGACAATTTATTAATTAGTTTTTATTACTAAACGTTTACCAAGTAACACAAAATCGTACAAAATGAGTGTCTTATTACGTGTTTAAAAAAAAACTGAAAACGCGTTTGTCCTGTCTACTATTTGGTTGATCTGGTCCAAGCTCTTTCACTCTTATTTTCTCCAACAAAGTTCTCCTTTCCAAAGGGTTTTGATGAAAAGATAAAACCAGGAGTTAGCAGGCGCCTCACATCCTGGGTCTTGCATCTCTCGTTCTTCATGGTCTTCTTCTCTCTTGCGATCCTGGCAGATCACAAAACGAACTTTCTCTTCCACAGGCGGACTCTGCTTACGGGCAGTAAACTCAGTAAACATCAGATTGAGGCTGATTGGCAAAATTTATGTTGCCACTTGTTGCTATGTGCATTCCTTTGGTCAGCCATTGGCTGGTGCTGCTGCACTGAATGTGCTGTTTTTCTACTGCCCCAGGGCGCTATCTAGAGAGGGGTTAACCATAGACATTGATGCGTCTATTTGATGGGAACAGTCAACTAATTTTACCTCAAATATAATGATTTATATTTGATATATTACACGTTTTTGTGCGTTTTAAAACACATACATTCTTAAAATAAGTAATTATTGTTCATTTAAATATGAAAATAATAATAAAAAACCTGGGAGAGCCAGGGAGGGCTGTGCCCTACCGCCCTCTGCTGGCGAGCCGCCACTGGGTCTGGTCTTAGAAGATTGGTTGTTTGCAATCTCCGATGGGAC
>JAPMUY010005990.1:0-75000 GCA_026901105.3 Galaxias olidus
GATTTTATTTTTTTTACAGCCTAACTAGCATAAATTACTTAGTTTGTGCCTTGACCGTCATTGCATCCAGGCCAAAACCAGCCATTGTAACAGTTTCCCCTGGAGTGTCGCACAGTATTCTAATCAGAGCGTGTTTTTTCGACGGGTGTTTGTGTGTAGCCGGTTAGTTAGTGAAGTTTAACTAGAGGAGGGGGTGAAGGGGGTTGTAGGGTCGGTGGCTAGACAGAGGGGAGGGAGGGTGGGAGGGGGTACGGGGTGAAAGGAAACACCGTGGTGTTGATCTCCGGGAATGCGGCGTGCTGGAGTCCCAGCCTCGACTGGCACCAAACCCAAATACCTCTGCCCACCCTTCTTCCTGTCGCTCAGCCCCCCCTCCCCCCCACCACCCCCACCTATTCTGCCCCCGTTCCCCTTTACCCTTCTCCTGGACATCTATGCTGAGGGCACAAGAGCACATCTGCCCCCCCGCCCCCCGCCCCCCGTTCCCCGCACTCTCCTCCATAACCTATGAAACGGGAGAGCACCCTCTCCACTTCCTCCGACAGGATCAGAGCTAGCTCGGCTCCTCCTCCGGAAAGCATTCCTTGCCCCCAGTGCGCGGGTTGCTGTTGCTGGCCGGCTGTCACAGCGGCCGGCCAGAATAACTCTGTGACGTCCGCCTGGTTAATAGAAAACCCCACCGTCCCGAGAACCGCGGGAACATGGAAGGGACACACACACACACACACACACACACACCACACACACACAACCACACGCACACACACACACACACACATACACACACACACACACACACACACACACATACACACGCACTCACACAAACACTCATGAACATGACTGACGGGGTCAGGGTACGGGGTCAAAGGGCAGACCTTAGAGGTGAAACGTACACGACATTCAAACACTGACTCCTTCTAATCATAGCTATTGAAACTTGTTAACATGTTTAATCCTCTGCTTACATTGTCGTGACCTTCTGAAGACAAACAGTTGTCGATGGGCTCAAACGGTGCCGCTCGCGTGACACAGAGAGCGGAGACCTTCAATTAAAATGGTCGTTATTGCGAGTCATGCGGGTAGGGCAGCATACAGGAGGGTATGTGAGGCAGCCGGTCCTATGACCTTAGTGGTGACCGGAGCATGACCCTAAGCACTAATTGAACATACTGTATCAATATGCATTTGAGCAGTTGGGGCCACGGTCAGGCTGCACAGCAGAGATTCTTTCGAACTGATGGATTCGTTGTTGTGATGCTCCAGGCAGATGGCCAGTTTACGGCATTCTACGAGGCAACCCCTTATATTATTAAAAATAACTCTTCTAAAAAGAGCTTTTAATAAAAGAACATGGGTCCATTTATTATTATTTTTTTCCTTCTCTTCTTCACTCGCAAACTTGTCGGGAGGCCGAGGAGGGGGGTGTCCGGCGGGCTCCCGTTGCCGTGGCGTTGGAATGATGCGTGTTGACTGCAGCCCTCCGTTTGTCAGGGGAGGTGTCTGCCATAAAAGTGCCATAGCCCCTCCAGATTGACACTCATTAGCGAGGGCCCTCTGAGGCTGAGGAGGGGGCCCGCAGGGGAGAGAGGGGGCAGCGGATGGACACAGGGCGAGACGTATCGCTCTAAAAATAAATGATTCGAATGATTGATACAGATAGCGTTGGACCGAGAAGGCCACATGAATCAGAGGCTCTGGCTGGTGGTGGTGCCCGGGCAAGACCCCTGGTTGGCAAGCTGTTGGCAGCTGTAACGCCGCTTAAAGCCACCTTGTCCTCGACCGTAACGACCCCCACCACTCTCCGGTTTGCTACTTGGTCGTGTTTGACAAACCCCCCCCCCCCAGCACAGCCCCCTCTGTCTCCTGCCACTCACACAAAACCACACCACGGCTCCACAACCACACACACACACACACACACACACACACACACACACGCAATTACACCAGCCTGCCTTGGAGCAAGCACAGCGAGAAAAGTACCCTAGAACTAAAGGGTGCGCGCACACACACACACACACACACACACACACACACACACACACACACACACACCTCCATCCTGGTCCCTTCCCCTCTGACCCCACTACACTCGTCCTGGCTTCACAGCCTGAGCAGTGTGTCCATCACTGTGTCTGTTCTTCTAATCCACGGCTCAAGTCATTCCTGGCAAATGTCTCCAACTGTCAGTCCCTCAATCAATCCCTACATAATTACAGTGATTGTACGAGCACAGGCACAGGTTATGGGGTAGGATTATTTTTGATACAATGTTCAGATCTAATTTTCTTCAAAAGTAATTTCACCCTGCGCTTACATAGATGGCATCTCTCAAACAAAACATATTTAAAGGGCCCTTAAAGTATGATCACCAAAACAAATACCCATCATATTGACTTATTTGGCAATTTTTTTGTACATTATACAACTACATATTGGAAAACAGAAAATAATTGGCACATTAATTCAATCACACAAGACATTCATTTGTCAGTTACTGCTTGTTGGGAGACGTTAAACTTCCATTTTTAATCATTTCAAAGCTTACAAGTCTGTAAAACTGTTCAAAGTAGTTTTAAGGTGTGAGAGGATCAACACAACATAGACCACTATAAACCAGCAGTTGAAATGTGAATTCCTCATACACATGTTCATTGACCACTCCCCTCTCCTCTCCTCTCCTCTCCTCTCCTCTCCTCTCCTCTCCTCTCCTCTCCTCTCACCTCCTCTCCTCTCCTCTCACCTCCTCTCCTCTCCTCTCCTCTCCTCCAGAGTGACCTCCAATTTGTCCTTTTCCAATCTGAACTCACCTCACAGTGAAACTATAAAGAGAGATGTTTCATTACATGACCTGACCTGAGCTCATCAATTTTCTCAGCCCCTTCCAGTTTCCTAGCATAGTTCAAAACTTCTTTCCCAGCAGTGATCCTTCCTGGCCCAGGACTCAAACATGCTGGCAGGTTTGTGGATATGTGCTGTCTGATGGTGAGCTTAACTGAAAAGTGGAGGGTGAATGGGCCAGGACTGGTTGCCAACTGTGTCACTGTGAATTGAAGGGTGGACTAGAGGTTTTACAGTTTGAATCACAGCGTTGGGTGTATATATATGGCTTATGTTTTGCTCTACACGCCCTAGGTGCAGTGAGGGAAGCCTCCAGGTAGGAAGTGCTGGATGCTAGAGGACTCAGAGGAACTCGGAGGAAAAAAAATCCATGGGCAGAAAAGGCAAAAGGAGTCTAAATCCATGGGAATCCACTGTCTGAAAGCGTTGAACGTGTAGAGCTGGATGAGGAAGGATGAATTATTGAGTGAACAGGCTGCGCCTTTGTCTGGAAGGAGGGAACACAGAGCATCTCACAATGCGTCAGTTGAACTGACAGATCTGACACCTTGTCCACAGGGATTTATGACACCATAATGAGGCATTATAGCAATCCAAAATGGCAGCTCTGCATCCCATAACACACGGGGGGAAATGATAGCCAGACTTTTTTCCTTACCCTGGCTTGGCTCTCGTTTGTAAGATAAACATACAGTAGTGGTTCTTACAAATGTAAATTATGTAATTACATGGGTTTGGCGGAAAATAATGAGTCAAGTCACGACAATTGCAGTAAAATTAGCTCATCTTACCGTCAACGTATTAGGGGGTTTCAACAAGATAACCCTGTTGTTGCCCCTCTGCTCTGATCGAAACAAGTCTTGAACTTTCCGTGAACTTTACTGAAATACCCAGAATCAAGCTAAGTGCCTAACACACACCACGGCTTTTCTTAGCAGACTGTACGTGCCCTAGGTGAAGTGAGGGAAGACAGGCAGGAACGTTGGATGCTCGAGGACTCAGAGGAACAGAAACATCTGAACTTTACAAGCAAGGACCTAGCTGCTCAGAGTTCATTCAGCTGGTCTGTTGGAGAACCCTCAGTGAAGCTGTGGGCTTGAGAGGAATACTGTACAAATCAAACAAATCACAAGGCAAATGGAGCTGCTTTTTTTAAATTAAAGAAGTATTGTAACTGAACGAGACACAAAATAATAAAATAAAAAATAATACGAAATAACAATGATATAGTAAATTTACACAAACATACATTAAATTTGTATTTGTCTTTGATTATGAAAAGCATTATCTTTCAATCCCCCTCCACTGTGTCACTATACCATCCATGCCAGATCCATGCCCCCCAAAATAAGTAATTGTGTTGGACTTTTTTCAACAAAGCGTAGATAAATTTGGTCTCAGTTTGATTTATTCATGTCAAAGAACACTAACAGAGCTGTGGCTTGACATAATGCCAAGCACATTTTCCGGGCCACTGGCCAACGCTATGCTTCCACCCATTCATGATTTCACACACACACACACACACACACACACACACACACACACACACACACACACACACACACACACACACACACACAGCACACCCCAAATTCTTGTTGGAAGACAGTTAGGACAAACCCCTTTGCTCAAGTCACCCCTGCGTTTGTTCATTTCTATTTAAACATTAGCTACAGTACAGTACCTGTCCTGCTATTGTGAGAAGTATTTACTATCACTGAGGGGTCTACGGTCGGCCGAGGGAACCTGGCAGGTGATTTCCTGCTGCTGTCGGTGGGCCTGCATGGACGGACGGAAACCGGGGTATTAAGGGGGTCCACCTGCGCCCTATGAGGGGTGGTGGAGCAGACATGCTCCCCCCTGTAAGAGGAGTTGGACTAGTCTAGTGTCTCATGGAGCAAACCCCAGGAATGCGGCAGGGTGCACAGCTGTCCCGTCCCGTCAAAGTGACTGGGCACTGTGCAACCTGAGGAGCATTAAGATGGATGTCATTCGGGACCTCCCATGGACCAGGAGGTCCGAAACGCCTAAACGAGTAGGAAGCCCGGACAGGCCCCACCAAAGTAGGAAACAATCCTTTGGCATGTAAACCAAGAGACCGGCTCGTCTTACAGCAGTGGTTTTACCCCGAAACGTATCGCGGAGCACGTAGCCTGCTGGTTTCAGATGTAGCCAGGGCCACGTTAGGTCTAGGGAAGGCTAGTAACAGCATCCGACAGGAAAGATGAAAGCTTTGCCATGTAAGCAATTTTCCTTTAGAGGAGGAGCTACGTTTTCATTTGGGCTTTAATTTGTACCTGATCTTCCTGACACGCTGCATCACTATTCTGAATAATTTCGATCGAATTCGTCCCCACCAACCTTCTCAGACCCAAACATAGCACAGTGTAACTGAAGAAGCTGATCCCAGAACAGTTTGTGATCTCTACATAATTACTAGCAGCATTTGTAGGACTACAAGGTCACAAAAAAGGAGTCTGGGTGTTCTGTGGGCCTGTTGCTGCTGCCTCGCGCCCAACGTGCTTCAGAGGGTGCTGCTCCAATGCCTGGGGTTTACACACAGCACAGCCAAGGTGTTTATGGGGGGGTGAGCCAGGGTTCACAGGGTGACCAGATAATACGCACGGGTCCCGTCCTAGCATTTACACTTTTAACACTTCCTCCCCTTTTAAATAATCTCCTGGTGAAAGCGCCAAATTTCTCAGTGTCACACCAAAAACAATGTGTCGATGAAGATGTCTTTGCGACTTCGTTCTCAAACTGGCGTACAGAATTTCAAAACTTGCAGGCTTTTTAAGATTGTTTTAAAATGCAAGTCTTTACTGAAATTGAACCACGCAAAAAATAAACAAAATTTTGGGTTGAATGCAAGCTATTAAAAGTATTTTCGTGCATGAGTCAATCATCTGGAATAATTCTGTTGTCTTTATCTCAGTGTTTGAGACACAGATGTACGTGATAGGGCTGGGCCTGATTTACTCTAGCATGACTGAGGTGGCCGTGTAACGGGGCAGAAACCCGCTCAGCATTGATGACCAGCTAATTATAAACGAAGGAAGTGGCAGCTTGTTTGTTTCTAGGGTTACAGCGGAATACATTTGCACTTCTCAAAGAGTTCATGGTGATATCGGGTGCGAATTCCGCCGGGCACTAAGTGCTATCTTCTCCTCTCTATCACTCTTGCCGACTTTTTCTCGCTCTTCCTAGCATCCCCTTTGCTCCACTTAATTCTGCCCCCCTCTGTTTTCACAGCCTCTGTAGGTGGTGCCTCCTGTAGCCTCCCTTCACACCCCTGGTGGAGATTTAAATAAACATATGTTGCGTTAATTAGGACTCAGTGAAGGCCCGCTGTGCCCCAGACACGAAGGCGTATACTTCGGCAGCAGGTTGGAGAGCATGCGTCGCTGTTAAATCGTTCTAATCAGAGCCGTTTACACAGCGATTTACATTGGAGCGCCCCGACTTCGGCTTTCGCGCCCCGCCGACACCTAGTCCTCCACACTGCCTCGCCAGCACAAAACACACCCCAAACAAGAAGAGACGAACCTCAAGACTTCATCGCACTCTCTCCCAGCTGCCGTCCACAAACTTGTCAATTAAGTCACAACGGTTTGGTTATAAAGTCGATTTGGATGTCATGAGGTCTTTCAATTAGTATGTGTTTGAGTATGACATGTGTATCACGACATTTATCTACATTTCAGACGAGCATGACGGATGTGTAATGTTTCAGAAAATGTTCTCATAATTAATAAAAAAAATGTTTTTCTCATATTCCTGAAATGCTCATACAAGATTGACTAGGTTCGAACGTTTTCTTCCTACACGGAATGTCACGTTCAAGTTGGGACGTAAATTATCCTCCACAGTGGACTCTTCATTGATTTGTGATCCCATATGTGAAGCATGCCCACCCACATTGGGGCCACGTCAAGGCACAAATATGTATGACCAAGAGATACACATTCAATGGGGACAGTCCAAAACTTATGGGCAGCAATTATTCTACAGCAGAACCAACAATAACGTAATAACAAACAACAACCACACTATGAGAATTAACATACACAGGAAGCAAGCGCGTGTCAACTGAGAAGTGTCAATGATATGGTTTGGCATAGTGCACACTGTGGTCCAGTCCAGGCTGCATTCTGCCTGTTTGGGTTTCAGTGGAAGGAGGGGTAGTGGCTTTCGCCCCTGTGCCTTTTACACAGATATCCAATGGGGAGCAAGCAGTAAACTAAGTACTGTCAACCTGAAGGCTTTAAGTGGTTACAAGTTGTAAACAGTAACACAGCCCTTTTTTCATTGGTAAAGCACTGTTGCTAGGTTGCTGCAGCACTATATTTTAGGTAACATATATTATTAGACCCTAATTATGTATTTATACATGTATGTAAATTTATGTGGCTAATTTGGTCATATTATAAAATAATTGTAAGTGATAAATTAGTGCCTACTATGTTTTTCCTTCATAGATTTTTATTCTTAAATTGTTAAGTGGTTTCTCATCTGAAGTACTGATGCACATCTATCAGTTATCTGTCCGTTAAACATCTTAGTTCCTCAAAATGTCCATAAGATGCATGAGGTTTTAAAGGAGTTAAATATGTCCGTCTTAATAGAGACATGATAAGACATGGGTTAATGGACTGACCACATGTCAGCCTACGGAAGTCGTATAGAGGCGGCCTGTACTAACTTTTACTGCATTCCAGCCATCATCATTTTACATCTATATAGAGATACATTCTAACATTTCTTGGCCTCACACCTTCTATAAAACAGCATGCTACTGGATATCAGTAACACTTTTAGTTTTTCCTAAATTGTTATTTTCTTTAATACTTCAATTCACGTTTGTTTTTATTTTAGCATGGATTCTTGCACTGGATGTGTAGCTGAGCAAGATGAGCACACGGTCAGTTTGCACTAGTTAGGGGAATAAAAATTAAAGCTGATTGCCTTTACAAGGTGATGTCCTGTGGGCACTGACCTGCAGCATGGAGGCAGGCAGGCAGGCAGGCAGCCATGGAGGGAGGGAGGACGGGGAGCTGGAGAAACGATGGTTCTTTGGCCTGAGGGTTCACGGGTACGCCTGGCCGGACTGGTTGCCGTGTCGCTCAGACCCTGGCCCTCTCGCCATTCGTGTCAACACCGATGACTTCAGTGTTTGCCCTTGTGAGCTCACCTTGCTAGGAGAGACACATGAAGTGGAATTAGAACGATGACAATTTGAAAGGGGGATAACTGTGTCATACCTGCACTGAGGGGATTTCTTGCAGTTTGTTGGTTTGGTGTGTGGGAGTGTGTGTGTGTGTGTGTGTGTGTGTGTGTGTGTGTGTGTGTGTGTGTGTGTGTGTGTTTGTGTGCGTGTGAGTGCACTTGCGCAACACTACCCTACTCGTTTGCATAATATGTGTGTGTATATCTTTGTGTGTGCATGTGTGTGTGTCTGTGTGTGTATGTGTGTGTGTCTGTGTGTGTGTGCGAACATACATGTGCTTAAATGTGCATGTCTTTGTGCGTGTTCTCATTTGTTTGCGCACCTCATACCTTGGGGTTAGCCGTCTTAGCCTTGTTTATCTCAAAGATCTCCTCGTCAAGCAGTGAGGTTGTGTTGCAGCCATGGCCACCACACAGGGACAGGCCTAGCTGAGACGGCTTGCTCTCTGATCAACTCAATCATCAGGCAGTCACTTCAGACCATCCATGTCACCCTTTTTCTCTGATACCCTGACCGGAGATTAAACATGTCTTTTTTACTCATTGTAAATCGGTGGACATATAGTACGGATTTTGGCATGGAAAAAGGATACATTTTGTAATATATAATTTTTTTGTTGGCCGAATTTAAGAGTGGAGAAGCAATGCAAATTAACATAAAAATTTCAGCTACTTTACTTATAGTTACAAACTGCCTGAAATTCTATGATGAATTTTAATGAACTTATTTAGCAAATAAATCCTTTACATAAAGAATGGTGAAAAGGCTGCAAGAATGATTTTTTTTTTTACACAGAAATCATTAATGACCATTTTGACTCTTATTAATTAATGTGAATCCATAAATTACGTGTTTGATATCAAGACATTCGCTTAACATCTTTTGCCAGACTTGCAAACAGGAGCTATTACACATTCAGCGTTCAATACTCTAGTACTCAATGCTTAGTCCGTGTATCAAAAAATAATGACAACAATAATAGTAAAAAAAAATTGCATAATGTTTAAGTGAAATATAGTTATGTTGGTCGTCGAATTAAAACAACTGTGAAATATTAGCAAAATGGTACTAAGGGAAGAGGGATCGCTATGTTAATTGATTTATCAGTGTTTATTATGCAAATACACTATAGGCCTAGTCTATTTGTTAATTGTTGTGGGGGGTTATAGGCTAAACAATGCCCCATTAATTACATAATTTGCGTTAATTAGCAAATCCAATTACAATTAAATACATTTTAAGCCAATGTAGTGCTTGTGCACATATATTTGTTGTGGGCTTTTGTATTTAACAAAATTAGCAAAAATGATTTTACCCAGCTACAAATATGTAACTAAAACCCGATTAAATATCAAACAAATATACCATGACCTGATAATGGCCAACATTAACATTTCGCAGACCAAATTTCGCAAGATGAAGGTATAAACAAAAGGAAGTCGTTTATTGTCAATATAGCCTACTGTAGTCACTTATGTCAGCTGTTTCAATTGAGAGCTCGAGCAGGTCCCTTGGAAGTAGTGGGAGGCACTTTCATATTTTGAGCCTATCACGTCCAGGCTCGACATCAGTCACACCTCTACAAATTACCACACAAAAATGTATACATCATAGGTTAGAAAGCTGGGCATGTGTTGACTGGCTGCTACAAAAAAAAATTCTAGACCAAGATAACATAATTTGTCTATAATATTAACTTGAGCTATTTTAACTTGTCTAACGTTCTAGATATTTTACAAATGTATCAGATATTTGTCCAATAACTTTATTATTTTAATATTAAGCCTGAGCGCTTATAACCTACAACCGCAGCAAGATATTACTGTACTTCGTATTTTGAACACTTCAAACAAGCAAGCGCGTTTAATCAGCTGCCTGGACGCGAAAGAGAGAGGGGGGCTCCGTGAACCTATGACATTGCACACAAGCTTTGAGTGGGGCTGCAAATGGGCGGCATAGGTGGCAATCCTTACTTCAGTATGTTGAATGGGACTGACACGCAAACTTTCGAAAAAGACATCGATATCAACAATCACTGTAGCAAGGATTTACCAGAGTTTAAAATGGGAATTCAAGACACGAGGTTCTACTACCAAGAAACTGTTCAAAATGGTCAGGACACGTTAGCTCTGCCGTACCATTCAGACCAAACTGTCGGCGGTTTCGTGGCGCAACCGGGCAGGTTTTACTCACCAGCTCCTCTCAATAGCTGTCCTTTCAGCAGTGTGAGACCGCCGACCAGAAGTGGACAGAGTTACATCCAGGCAACAGCCGAAGGTTTTTCGACAAGTAAAGAAGTTTATCCTCCCTCACCGGAGAGTTACGCTACCTCCTATCAGCATGGGTACCCACGCGCACCGCTGTATCCTTTACCTGGGCTACAGGTGTGCGGGAAAACGCAGGCTCTTCTCAATAACTATCCTCTTTGGGCGAAGTTCCACAAATACCAAACTGAAATGATTATTACGAAACAGGGACGGTAAGGAAACTTAACAAATAGTATACTATTTACTTAACCCTAATGTCTTTATAAAATAGCTGACCGTGGAGTGTGTCCTATAAGAGCAATGCGTTTTGTCATGAGAATATGTGTTGACGACCTCGTGTGGCTTATTTATTAGATGAAGTTGCTATAGGTTATATAAATTTGACTGCTTCTTTATTTCTTGCTTAATGTTGTGGCAAAGCACCTGAAGTGTAGTGCCCCTTTAATGTCATAAAGTGTGTGGGCAGTTCAACTTTCACTAGTCAGGAGCGCAGTAGACCTATAGATACGCCTTTGCAAATAGTTTTGAAAGAAACTTGTTTAAGCATTGTAGATAATAAATTGAGGAACTATAAAATGTATTATTATTATTATTATTATTGTTATTATTATTCATAATATTTGTATACTGTAGGTCCATTAGGTGGCTGTTCACTTTGTGTGTGTGTGTGTGTGTGTGTGTGTGTGTGTGTGTGTGTGTGTGTGTGTGTGTGTGTGTGTGTGTGTGTGTGTGTGTGTGTGTGTGTGTGTGTTTTAAGAAGTGTATAATCTTTATTTTCACAATATATGTGAACGTTGTAGTAGGCCCATTTAATGCATTTGATTAGGCAATATTTAGAGACCTAACAGTATAGATGAACGAAACATATTGCCTGAAGAGTTTTTCAGGCAACTATGCAAGCTCATTAATATTAAAATGTGTGTTTTTGCTGGAGAACTTGGTGACACCTCGGCATGACCCCCTGAAGTGGATATATTCACCAAGGTGGCGGCACAGCCGCTCGAGCCCTCGCCCCCAGCACCAAACACGCGGGGAAGAAATCGCTTCTGGGGCTGTCTGATAGGTCAGCGAGCATTAAGATCCAGCCACGTCGAAGATGATTAATTTACTAATACGCGACACATTTGACATAAGGTTTCAGGCCATGAGTTTCTCATGATTCCTATCTCTAAAAAGATCAAATGTGCTGTCACATTTAATAGGACAATGATATTTTTTATGAAAGTATTTGGCTTGCCATATGAGCCCACCAATGAAACGTGCAAGTTGCAACTAGACGAAATTAACTGTTTATATGTTTTGAACAGGAAACAGCAATCATACACTTTAGAAAACAAAATACAGCTTGACCTAAAATGTGTATTTGGTGTCAGTTCAAATAATTGTTAGTCCAATATTTCAATTCACATGAACTGGAAGAAGCCTGTTGGCTTTTAAATGAATTATTTTAGCGTTCACAATATTATTTAATTTCATTAGAAAAATTATTTAAGTTTCATGGCGAAAATATTTAAAGCCTAATAATTCTGGTTCACTTGTAATGCAGCTTGAGCATTATATGTCCTTGGTTTTGGTAAAGAAATCTGGGAGTGGAAAAGCCACTGTATTTGAAATTCTTCTCAACATTTTTTTTGAAGAAGCTTTGGCTTCAAATATGAATTTCATTGCATAGTTGAATTGGATATTTTTCTCACCAGCGACTGTTTTATTATTTTTTAATTTGCTTAGAAATAAAAATGCAGTGTCTTACAAGATTAAGTGTGTAATGCAAACATATTTTGCCAGATCAAAACCAATCATTAGGGAATCAATTTAATGCTAAAATGTGTGTGGGTGTGCACATGTCTGCGTGTGTCCTTTGACATGACCTGTTCTGGCAGATGCCTTGAAACCTTGTGGAAAATGACAGTCTGGTCATGTTATGGTCATCTCAGCTTTTGTAATTAAAGTAATTAATACATATCTCGCCCATAATACACACTGTTTTCCATCGCCCTTTTACACACATATACAGCCTTAACTCTCTCTCTCTCTCTCTCTCTCTCTCTCTCTCTCTCTCTCTCTCTCTCTCTCTCTCTCTCTCTCTCTCTCTCTCTCTCTCTCTCTCTCTCTCTCTCTCTCTCTGGGATATGTATACACCCTAGCACCTACACATGATAGGGGGTAAGAGGAGTGCCCCTGGTCTCTCTCTCTCTCTCTCTCTCTCTCTCTCTCTCTCTCTCTCTCTTGCTCTCTCATGATTTTATGACAAAAACATTGAATTGTGTGCGACGGGGTGTTAAAGTTCCACCATATGACCATGATCAATTTTACATGCACTGTTAAAAAAATAACAACGACCATATCCTCTTTTTAAATATGGAGGCCACGTCAATATAATTATCATCTTCCTCTTTTCTTCTGATATTTTTTGAGGTGCCATATAAACTAGATTAGATAGCTCTCCCCATATCAATACCAGAGTGCTGAAGGCACTGCAAGGTGGGGAACTCGGAAGCTCACCGATAGACATTTAGGTGAAGACTTTAGGTGTTGTGTGCACTATTACTGTAACAAATGGCAAAGATGTTTTCTACTGCACTCCCATTACGCTGGGTTTTCATTTATTGTCTCTGGCGATGTCGTTTGATAGTTACATATCTACATGCCACTTCAATCGCCGCGAAAACCATGGCAGCGAGGAAGGAAGAAGTAGAGTGAGAGAGGCGAGAGAGAAGGTCCATTGAACACCACCAAGGCTTCAGATGGCCATGCAGAAAGACAGGGGCACCTTTGAAGTTCAGGAAGTGAGGCTCAAGGTGCTTTTTTTCTTCTTCTTCTTCTTCTTCTTCTTCTTCTTCTTCTTCTTCTTCTTCTTCTTCTCTCTTCTCTCTTTCTTTACGCCCAGGTCTTTTCTGGTAGACCAAGCGGATATCGAGTGAGGATCCCTTAGAAGTTTGGTCAGGTTCCCAGCTCTGGCTTTGAAATGTGCAGCAATCCCTAGGCCTACGGCATGGGCCGAATTCCTCTGCTGTTTTTTTTTTATTTTATTTTTTCCCTAGAATTCTGTCTAAGAAAACCCCAGTTCAAGTAACCTAGATCCTAGCCAACTCTACCACTAGACTCTCGGTTTCACTCAGGCCAGGGCAAGCTCATTGAAACGGTATATTAAGATTTCTCTTGATTACGTATTGTGATGGTTTTAAATAATAAAATAAAGAGGTCTTGCTGCAGCAACTTTGCATAACAAAATGCATGTAACCCCTATTGAAGGAACATCCACTGTAATGAAATTATCATCATTGGAAAAAAATAATTGGTTGTTGTTTTGTGCTTTGTTAATAGTGCTCAACCGTAAATTGAGATATGACATATTACATATGACTAATGCTTATTTTTTGTGCAATAATTCAAGGTGTGCACTTCAGCTGACGTGATCAGCCTTTTCCTACCATCATGTTATGATTATTAATAACCCACTGCACAAAGCAACATGGTACGCTAGGGTGGGTATTTTCCATTCTATGTGGAATGTATTCTTGGAAGGAGAGGTGTTTCACTAAGTTCTTAATGTGAAGCCTGCCTTACTGTGAAGGACAGGTCTGAGCTCTCTTTAAACACAGTGGAGCAATGGTAACCTGCTTTGGGGGATATAAAAAAAAAAAGAAGCTGTCTGTTTTTTCAGACCAGTGAATCTTTATTGTACAAGATGTGGTATTGAGACAAGGCTGATTATATTTTGATATTTTGAGGCTATTTGCTTGGAGTAAACCTTAACCTAAATCAATGGTTAAGAAGAGGAAACTATTGTGTCGCCACATTAAACATATTGAAACTGAAAAATTGTGATGATGATCTGCGTCTAGTGCAAACTGTTTCTTGGTGTCAAGTACTCAGATACTGTAGATACCTCTTAGCCTTTTCCTCTCTCTCTGTCCATCCACCCCCCCCCCCCCCTCTCTCTCCATCTTAATCGCTGTCCTTCTCCTCTCTCTCTGTCTCACCAACTGTTGACTCTTTATCTAGCAGAAGGTTGACTATTTCAAGTCTTTGTTAAACTGCGTTTCACTTCCTGTTCGTGTGCGCCTGCAGCTTTTTGCAGAAACCTCTAATGCCATATTGTCAAAGAGCCAACCATGTATTTCTCCGGTACTTTATACATACATTGGATTATACATTGTACCATTGAAATGCCACCCTCTTATCGCCTTTTGACTAATATGACGGATACTTGTGGTATGGAATCATGACTGCTACAGCACGTAGATAAAAGTGACTGCAAAATTGGTGGTAACAAAATCTAAAACGGATTTTTATTTTTCTTCAAATGACATGCGTTGATTTTTTTAGGCCAAATCAGATTTTTCTTTTGAATCTTTGTTTTCATTAAAAAAACAATTACATTAATTTGCCTTTTTCACACCAAGAAAATCTTATCTTTAGACCATAAGAAGCCTAGCCCAATGAATTATGTCACCCGGGGTATTATGCTTTAAATCTTATGTTTTCTGGAGATGCAGTGCAATATCTAAACAATACACAAATACCTTTTTACCTTGGGTGTAAATCAATACAGTTAGAGAAATGTGTGTGAAATAGTGTGAGGGTGTGCTTGTGTTCAGCTGCAGCTGTAGACTGGCATGTTTTCATCACAGACGATCAAGCCGTACTCGCGGTGACACAAACTGGACCTGAACTCCTGTCCGGGTGAATCAGAGGGTGCACTCAAGTAGAAAAGTCTTCTCCCCAGTGAACACCAAGTCACTCTCCGGCTTCTGGTTCACATCTTTAGGACAGCCCCCCTCTCGCGTGTGCGCTCTCTCTCTCTTACTCACACTCACACACACACACACACACACACACACATACACACACACACACACACACAATCCCATCCCTCTCTCCCTCACCTTCTTCTCCTCCTCTTTTCTGTCCCTTTCTCTACCTTCTCCTTTCCCTCATGCACCCCCCCCCCCCCCGACCTCTCCAATTTCAACAGGCTTGTTTTCTTTCGATTTGTTTTGATTTCTTCAAATTCAGTAACACCGGCTCTGCCTATGTGCGACTTTGAAAGGCTCCAACTGTTTCCATGGTACTTCTATCAGAGGATTAGCGTTTGTGTGAGAGGAGCACCTTACTCTTATAATTAGATAGTACATATACATACTGTATGTACATGGATTAGTCACAGCAAACACTACCAGTAAGATTATGTTCATGTCCTTACATTGATGCTCTGGGGAATCCAAGGCAGTAGCGCAGGATTGGGCAGCAAACGAATCATTCTTTATGAATCCCTGTACAACCTGCCACTTTACCACTCAATTGGAGTTTCCAATCCAGAGCCCCTGAGCACTCGGAGTCGAAAACCCCAAAACACCACCCCCACAATGCAATACGCCTGCATGTGGTACTTTCGTTGGTTTCCCCTGCCAAGTTCTGATTTCTTATAAAAGGCCCCAGTTTAAATAAATCACGAGACAATATCTGTATATTGGAAAAATCGACTGTTTTCGTTTTGTCTCATTGCGTTGGAGAGGACAGTCAAACTGCCTGTCTCCTTTCCTGCCTCCGGTTTCTGTTTTCACTTTTGTTAAATAGCTGGCAGGAAAGATGAAACCTGTCACCTGTTCAGTACCAGTAGCTAGTGAGCTGCCACAATGCTTGGCTGTTAGTGGCAATCATGATTGATTTAGGTGCAGACCTGCCTCTCACCCATGGAAGGTTTGGTCTTATAATTTCAAGGTTTAAGGAATGCTTGGTTATATGTTATTTTTATTTAATTTTTTTTACTTTACAAATGTATCGTGTTTATAGAATTATTCATGTTCAACAAACGCATCGGTTTAGCCGTGTTAGTAGATTTTTCTCTAACATCTGAATTTAAACTATAGTTGACATTAGTCATACCATGAGTAAGCGGGTGAAACGGGTGAGGCAGAAAATATAATTGCAAGATTAAAAATATCCCTTCTAACTTAAAAAATCTATTTCTTTTATTTCTATTTCGTTTATATTACCAACAAGCCAAAACATTTATCAGAAAATGTGCAGTTACAGAAATAGACATAACATTTCATTTCCTGCGATGGGTACAAGAAGTTTCCCCGAAAGGAAGTGTTTTTTTTCTTCTTTTCTATAATTTTTTCATGATCTAATGAAAGATATGTGCTGCACACACCACGTTAATCTGATAAAGAGTCCACGTTCACTGAGGAGGCAGACTAACCATCACTAAGTGGGTAGATAGCGTTGGATAGTGCTGCATAGCCCCAGGTACTGGAGAGTGTAAAACAGCAGGGACCAAATGTCAAGAATGCAGTGGTGACTTCAACCACACCAATTAATCTGTGTTGATCTCATCCAGACGGCAGCGATGCCAACATACAGTGTCATCAAAGAAGTATTACTGTACATGCAGTGGCGTAGTAGGGATGGATATATGGGTTTGTCGGGATGGGGGAGGGGAAAGGGCAGGGGGTTATATAATGTAGAGTATCTGAGGTACTCAAAGGGGAATCCATTCAGCAGAAAGTAATCCGGTGGCAGAGTGTTTTGCACTGCACAGAGTGTTTTGCACTGCTGCCCTCATACCCTTATGTATTCAGAGTCTGTGCGTGTGTGTGTTTCTGTGTGGGAGCAGGGGGGGCATGTCTGTGTGAGTGGGCCTGTGTATGTTGGCCCGTGTGTGTGGGGTATGTGTGCGTGTGCCACCGTGTGTAGTAGTGTTTGTGTATGTGTGGGTGAGTAAGTTCGTTCGGGTATGCCACTGTGTGTGTGTGTGTGTGTGTGTGTGTGTGTCCCTTTTCCTGTGTTTGGCCGAACTCTCCCCTGCCATCCCTAGGCTGTATTGCCTGGGGACATCCTGACCTCCCCGTTACCTCTTCTCAGTGACGGCCCCTGTGATCAAAATCAGTTCACCAAGTAAAGCTGCAGCAATCAGGCGTGGCTTCTGTCCCATCTTTTATTAACAGTGGTATTAAAAATTCACCTTCACTACACCCGGCCTACCCTTCCCATCTCTGCTCTCCCTTTCACTTTCAACTCTCTGCCCCTTTAGCCCCATAGATCTCATAAACAGAAAGGCAAATAAACACACACACACACACACACACACACACACACACACACACACACACACACACACACACACGGACACACACACACGGACACACACACACGGGGACACGGACACACACACACTCACACACACTCACACCCAAAGCTTACCGTCTCACACACACACACACACACACACACACACGGACACACACACACTCACACACACTCACACACACACACACACACACACTCACACTCACGCACACTCACACACAAAGCATACCGTCTCACACACAAACTCCCTGGCTGACTGAATGTCTCTGCAGTTGTGTGTTTTTATAATGACTGCTTATGAAAGGTACATTACTTTGCAAACCATCTGGAAGAGGTGCGAGTCAGTGTGACGTCATGGGTAATGTGTCGACCTGGCAGCGGGTCGGTGTAGCGCTGTCGGTTTTAGGAACGCTCTCTACCGTGAGCAAGGCTGACTTTTCATCTCGGCGCGCTTCCTCAGGACAACATACCCGTGGTGCAGAAAATAACAGGCCCAGAACAGTCCCAGTGATGCTGAGAACGAATGCGTAGTTGTGCGTCAAACCTATGGCTTTGCAATTTTTATTTTTTTATTTTTTATACTATATTTACTCAACGATGCACTAAGAAATCCATTTGTTCTCTGGAAAAACGTCATACAGTAGTACAGTTTCAGAATGGTCTCTTTAAAAGCCTGTTTGATTAGTTCATTATCTTTATCTTTTTTTCTTTCCATAGGAGGATGTTTCCGTTCCTCAGCTTCAACATCAGTGTTCTGGACCCAACGGCCTACTACAAGGTGTTTGTGGACGTGGTTCTGGCCGACCAGCACCACTGGAGATATCAGGGTGGCAAGTGGGTCCAGTGTGGCAAAGCAGAGGGAAACATGCCAGGTAGGTGCAGCACACACACACACACACACACACGCACACACACACACACACACACACACACACACACACACACACACACACACACACACACACACACACACGCACACACACTCTCAAACACACACACACAAACACGCTAATACATGGTAAAATTACTTAAGAACAATGAATGTGATGGTTCACTAATGTTACCATTTCAAAGATTGAATATAAAAAAAAGTGTTTTTATTAAAACATTTCTTATTTTTGATTACATATTTTAAACCTGAGGCAGATATTGTTCAGGATGAATTCACAGTCAGTCCTACACTCTTAAACCCCCCCCCCCCCCCCCACACACACACACACTCATACACATACTGAACACTATATCCCTAAGAACCCCACAAAGAGTTTGGTTTTGCCAGCTTTAACAACTCTGTATTTAGAATGGAAGCGACATGGATTCAGTCTCTGCCCCTGTGGCAGCTCATCACTCTCACTTAAAGCCGTCTCCTTTGACCCGGCTTCCATTAGCTCCCTCTTGCTTGCGCGCCAGGCAACCGTCTCCAACCATAAAAATGGCCGCTCTTGAAATAATTTTTTTTTTTTTCAGTCCTTTTCTATTAAAAGACCCACTTGTATGGTGTTACCTGTATAAGAGAGGTAAATGTGGGTATTTGTGTGTTGTGTTCTGGTAGCTTATGAAATACTATTGCGGTATACTTGCTCTTGGTATTTGATTAAAGGTTAGGGGATTGCTGTGGTGATAGTGTGCTTAAATGTGGCTAATACAAAAAAAAAATTAAATGTGCTTTGTCTGTACAGGGAACAGGATGTACATGCACCCAGACTCTCCCAACTCTGGAGCTCATTGGATGAGACAAGAGGTTTCGTTTGGGAAGCTCAAGCTCACCAATAACAAGGGCAGCTCCAACAATGTGGGACAGGTACTGTCACTCGTGTTAATAAACATACTAAATTCTTGATATTTATATTTTTTATGATTATTGTACAATTTTATCTAACCAATTGACCTCAATATATTAATTGTGCATAGACATACAGTACTGTGCAAAAGTTTTAGGCAGGTGTGAAGTCTTTAAAGTTAGGAAAAGATATAAATATATAAAAATATAAACGTTAATTGTTTATTTTTTATCAATTCATAAAATACAAAGTGAGGGCAAAGCAAATCTGTCCCAAATCAACATTTGGTGTGACCACCCTTCGGCTTCAAAACCGCATTCCCGTGCCTAAAACTTATGCACAGTACTGTATATACATATATATATATATATATATATATACACACACACACACACATAAATCTATATTGTAAAAATAGATTTCTACACTAAGTACATTCACATTTTAGCACATTAAAATGTTAATAAGTCTTTTATTTTTTAACAGTCAATGAAAAGTTTTATGACTTTTCTCCTTTCTGCCCCCATTCAGATGATAGTGCTCCAGTCGCTTCATAAATACCAGCCGCGTCTCCACATAGTGGAAGTGAAAGAGGACGGTTCTGAGGACCCTTTCCTTTCCGCCAAAACCCAGATCTTTGTCTTCCCCGAGACCCAGTTCATTGCCGTCACGGCCTATCAGAACGCTGACGTGAGTCACTTCCTATGACCTCCTCCACATCTTATTGGCTAGGGGGGAGATAGTTTCTGACCAGCGTAGATCCAACCTATTGGTTTACCCTGAGTGGGTTTGCTATTATGTGAAACTCCAAAGAGCTACTTGAGGCAAAGGCATGGCACAGTGACTCCATTTTGTTTGACGATTATATATTTATATATAGAAGCACCCACTCTAATGGGCAATAGAATACTTTCCCACATTTGTATAAAATAAACTATTTTACTTTCTGATTCTCAATTATTGCATCCAGTCGGGGATCTTTCTTTATCTCTGTTTATCTCACCCTCACTCCACCTGCCTCTCTGTCTTACGTTATCTTTGATACACTTCCACATATTTACTCTCTCTCTCTCTCTCTCTCTCTCTCTCTCTCTCTCTCTGTCTCTCTCTCTCTCTCTCTCTCTCTCTCCTAACCCTTCTCTGTCCTGTCTTTGCCTTCTCCCTCATCCTGGCTCCTCCTATCTCTAAACAGATCACTCAGCTGAAAATAGACCATAACCCCTTCGCTAAAGGTTTCCGGGACAATTATGACACGTAAGTAGGCCAAAAAATAACTGAATTAATAAAGAGAGAAACGAAAACAGAGCTCTCCTCAGAGGTTGCGGACTTAAATGAGAAGGTTTCAACTTTTAACCTTTTTTCGCTGTTTGTTTGTACTAGGAGATGCTTGTGTATGTAATGTTAGAGCCTAGCCGAAATATTTTTTACAATATATCTAACTTAAAACCTGTTTTTGAGATGAATTTAGTGCTACTTTAAAACTACGATCAACACTGAATATGGCAATTAAAATACTTTTTTAAAAACATAACTTGACATTTTTCACACCATATTCCTTTTGGAAATGTAAAATAATACATTCAGACAATGCTCCATTTAGTCTGGTGCTGCAAGGAGGTGTGAGAAGGGCCTGCTAGATGCTTCATAGTTTGAGGTTTTCACAGGAAGTAACACCTCTTCTTCTTCTCACGCGTCCCTTACCCCTTGGTCTCTCCCGGTCTCTCTTTTCAGGCTGTACGCGCCCCCTGAGTCGGACCGCCTCACGCCATCGCCCACCGAGGGCCAGCAGCTTCTGCACGGGGCGTGCTACCCACAGGGCTACCTCTCCGAGCAGTACATGAGCCCCCTCCCCCAGAGGACCTTCTACGGCCGGGAGCCCGTCAGCATGGGCCAGCCGCCCAAGGACTCACCCTCCAGCCCCCACAGCCGCTGGTACCTGTCCCCCCAGCAGAGCGTCCCCCCCAACCGCCTCGACTTCAACTCCTACGACGGCGACTTCTCCACCAACAGCTTCTACAAGCCTTTCCCCCTGCAGACGTCGACCCATCACGCCCTGAGCTACTATCCGGACCACCCCTTTGCCTCCTCCGCCATGCCCGTGTCGGGGGCCGCCTCGGCAGGCTGGGGCGCCAGCCGATCCTCCGCTCAGTACCTCGACCACCGGAGTAAACCGGGGCCCAGTCTAGGCTGGTTCCGGCCTATGTCTTCCACCACCTCCTCCTCTTCCTCTTCCACGTCTCCGGGCAACGTCAGGCTCCACCCACCCTCCCTGCTGGAGTCTCTCCGCCCAGCCCTGCTGCAGGACAAGCCCAAGGAGGTCGGGGCGGTCGGGGGGGAGGACCCCTGGCTGGAGCCCCCCTCCGTCAAATCAGTGGACTCAGCCGACTCGGGCCTGTTCGAGGCCGGAGGGACAGAGAGCAAGAAGAGGCGCGTGTCGCCGTACGCGTCCAGCACCGAGAACTCCCCGCCCGCTCGCGGTCTGGAGGTGTGTGAGAAGGACAGCAGCAGTGACGCAGGTTACTACGGCCTGTACGCCCACTGAGGGGCCTCACCAGCCAGGAGCCACCCCTTTAAATTGATCAATACCCCAGTCTTATTGTCCTGTCCTCCCCACTTCAGACCTACTATGTGCCATGGTACGTATTCCCCACATGACTTTGTGTCAACGTCCATCCACTAAGATGTCTGTGGAGCGATGCAGGACAGAAATTGTCTGCAGACAACCACCCACACACACGGTGACAGTGCCAGTCCCCCCCCCCCAACACACACACACAAATAAACAAACTTGTTGTCTCAGTCTATTTACAAACCCGTGTAGTGTGGTTAGACTGTCTACTGGTAAAAGTCCCACTTCAAAGTGTTTGTTGAGCCTAAGAGGAAATATGAAGGTTAGTGTCAAAGTTAGTGAGTCTAAATGAGCTGAGTTGGTTCGACGGTTCACAGACAATGCCCTAGAGACACACAAACGGCCATACACGCAGGCACGCAGACACATGGACCTGTGACTTGAGTCCCTCAAACATTAGGGGATTAAAAGAGAAAGAAGAAAACGATTGTGCACACCTGCTTGGTGACAAAACCCTGCAGGGGCTGTCCAGTCTACCGCCATCAAACACACTGTAGAAACACACATCTCTTTCTACTGTCTCTTTGTCTAACTCTTTTGCTCTCTGCCTCTCACACTGCTTTTCATACACTTGCACACATATACATTCGTTCCTGATTACATTTCTAGCACACTCATATTCCAGTTTGTAGTATTTTCAGTAATGGGTGCAAACCTGACTTGCAGAGTGATAAAATAGACAGGTGACTTCAGTCTCGATCTGTCTTCTCCAACACGTGTTTTAAGACGAGCACTCCCCCTGTGGGTCTAGCTGTGTACTGCAGGATGACTGCGAAACGGTACAAGGGCTCGGTATTACTGTAGAGGTGAAGAGAGCTTAGCAAGCACATGGTTTGAAGTGCCATCGTTAATCACTCTCAAATCTATCGAGGCAGTCTCCCTCCAGGGTGCCGTTGGCTAGTCTGCAGGCTTTGTTTGTCTGTGTGTGTCTTTTTCGATCCAGCAAGCCTTTCCCGTCATTGCAAACCCTGACAATAAATTGTAACTAAACATATCTCACGCATACATTGACTACCATGGTAATAAGGATCTATTAAAGCCATTATATATGCAATTTATTCATTTACAATTTATATACACACAGTACGACTCCATGGCACCATAGCATGAACTATTTCTAGCCCTGTCTACTAGTAGCCCAGGGTGTAAAGAGGGTTCATGATAAAACTCTTGGGGATCAATCCATTTAAAAACATCCTCCATCAGTCGGCACACAAAAAACGGGCCACAATCAATAACTGCATTAAAACTAGGGCCATTTCATTGACATAGACTGAAAATCATTAAAAGACCATAATATTTTGGCACAGACTCGTTTTTTAAAATCTTGCCAACACAATGCCCTTTTGGGAACTCGAGTTCACACTGACCACTAGTCTTAACGTTGCTGCAGCGGACTCACACGGAGGTGAATAGACAAGGTATTGTCACTCCCAGGTCTGGGGGTTTTAGAAAGTATAGAGGTCGAGCAGACAGACCGGATCCCCCCCCTCCCCCCGGATGTTAGGGTTCCGTCACGCCGTGACAGTGGAGTGACAGAGAGACTGGTTTCCTAGGTGACAGAGATGAACAGTGAGCCTCCAGTCTTTGCCAATCAGACCTACAGCCCTCACTGGGGTGGTAACGACCCCAGACAAGACTGGGGGGCAACAAAGGCTCCCCTCACCCAGTACATGCAGGGGATACTGGCAATGCTGGTAAAATGCCAGTATATATATATATATATATATATATATATATATATATATATATATATATAAAGTGATATTAGTATTTATTTATTTTCCAAATTCAAAATAATTTATCCCACGTCAGATAGATTTGTAAAGACTAAAAAGGCAATAGTTAGTCAATGATTTAGTACAAATTTATTTTTATTAGTTTTAATGCTGGCTATTGTGTGTAATGCAGTTGTAAGAAACTGACAAAAATATTAAACGGACTACTGTGAGCACTTAGTGAATTACAGGACCGCAATAGACTCATGACTGAACAAAAAGATCCATCACACACACACACACACACACCTATTAGACGAAGACCAAGACAAACATTTTACAAACAGATTGTTGTGTCTGTGGCTCAAATGGCAGGCATGTGTAAAATAAAATTGTATACTGTGTAAAAATACTGTACCAGCAAATATCTATGTTGAAATGTTTGCCTTATGAAGGTAATTGTATTGAATACATTGACTTGTTCAAACTCTGAAATGAAGACAGCTCTAATTCTTGTTTGTTGATATAAACTGATTTTAAACTATTAAGATGGCAAAATACTTTGATTCTCGGTCCGACACTGGGGCAACTGGATGGGATGATAAGAGATAAGAATCCAGCGAGATGGACATCTGAACCTTAGCAGCGCTTGGGTAGTCTTTGTGATTGTGTTGTATAGTCAATGTCGACAAGACACACTTTTTTGCCATAGACTGTATCCTGGCTCTAGAAAAGACATTTATTACAACTGAAACTGCTTAAATGGCAATTTTAGATGTGACTTGGAAGTGTATATGTTATGCTGGAAAGTGAATGAACCTTTTGACAGTGAAACAACATAATATTTTATTTTTACCATCATTTGTTCAGTTAAACACATTTGCTTAATACATGTAAAGGTGTTTTTTTACAGAAGTTGATAAATGATCATGGTAATTTATTGTTTGGCAAAGGAATCAGAACTTGTTTTAATAATTTAACTCAGAATTAGGCCAAAATGTTTTCTTATCTTACACATTTCTGTGTCACCATGGCACTGACTATGTTAACTGCAAGTAAAAGTGTGTCACTTTGGAGTGCAACAGAGAATAAGCTCAAACTCCTCAGGAATGCCCCATACTAGACACCTCTAAAAACTCCACTAGCCAGCCAGCGTTGCGAGCTTTTGTCCACTAAGGGAAAACCTGTGTATAGAAACTGTAGAAACGAATTTCGGTGTATTAGCGGTGTAGTTGATTATAGAGGTTGAAAGAAAACTGGAAATGTAATGAGGAATGATGTGGCAATTAATCTAAAGCATGTTCATTATTGTTTTATGTGCACTGTTTGTCTCATTATGACATCATGGCTTCTTGCCCATCCTGCTGTATGTTTTCTAGAGGGTGGGGAGTAAAAGTCATACATTTAATCAATCTGCCTGAGAAGAAGGGCTTCAATACTGGAATGCTGTAAAGAAATGGTAAATATTGTATCAAATAAAAACTTGGTTTATTGTAATTTAACAAAGACACAACAAAATAACCGAAGGGAAAATTATTTATTAAAAGGTGGCATACTTGAGTATTGTGCTGTTGTTTTTTTTCTATTCATGAATTAAAAGTTTATTCATCCAAAATAAAAGCAGTTTGGCTTCATTCATTTTTGTTTTGTTCATGGAAAATGAATTATACAGTAGCTATAAACTAAAATAAATTCACAAACGCTTTCTATATAAATCTTTTCGTTTTGAACAAACAAAATCACACTGAGTCTAGTATTATTATAATTTACTTATAAATGACTCATTGAACAAACATTTATAATCAAATCATACATGATTAAATATGTGGCCTTCTGACACTGACAATCAATCGCATCCAAGTGGTGACGTCCCGCTTTGTACAAGACAAAGTCGTGTGCAATAACAAGACATACGATAACTATTAAAAGCATTGACTAAACATATGCAAATTAAAAATATATCACATTATAAAAAGTAAGCTACATGGATCCCTTTAATGCTTACACGATAGGCTAATTATAATAAACAAGAATAGAAGGGCAAAAAAAGGGGAAATTCCATGTTTATAACACAGTATATAATTCTAATGGCATTCATGAATTAAAGAATCAAATACAGGTCAAATACAAAGTTTCAGACAGTGACGTTTTCCTTACTTTCTCGCTCCTCCATAGAACAAGCTCTCAAAAGGGAAGAAAAAGATTATATGTACATAATTTAAAATACTATAAAAAGGCTCCAAAAAAGTTATTAACATGGATTATGTCTCTGACTTTAGTTGTCCATACGACAGAGAGAGAGGGAAAAAAATGCTACACATTCTGGGCAACATGAATTTGATTTTTTCATTTCTCTAATGGGTGCAATACTCATGAAGCCGGAAGGGATAGACTCTGGAGTTGGTCACCATGAACCAGTCATGGGATTGAAAGGAGGGTGGGATTAAGATATCAGCACTATCACTGCTCTGTTAAACACCATAGAACAGCTCATCCATGCTGTCACACCCCCTTCTCCTCTGTTTGATGAGTCTGTTGGTACATTCCAAAGTTGTTGTTGTTGTTCTTTGATAATCACCACAGACTCATGTTTTCAATCTTGGCAAAACCTGGATTCTCCCTCAATTTCCAATACGTTCCGTTAGTGAGCCAAACTTCCCTTCCAGAGGAATCGATGGCTTGCCTGAAAAGTTTACAAATTATTTCTCAGAATTATATATATTTTTTTTTTAAATGATCAGGAAGAACAAAGATGTGTTCCATTAGTAGGCTACCAGTCATTTGTTTCTTAAAATGAACTAGCATTAGTTTAGTATAACATGGCAGTGTCGACTGGGAAGACATGATCAGATGCTTACTTGAAAAAGCGTGGAATGTGCTCCTCCCCTTTCTTGCTGAGGCGCTTTCTCCGTTCTCGCTGCATCTCCTCCACCTCGTCTTTTTTTATATCCGACTCGCTCACTTGTCCTACTTCAAGCAGTCTGTGACGAGGAATGAAATTACAAGGGGGTTTGAATTTAACATTTCTGGATTAAGATAAAACAATAATAATAGTAATAATAATAATTTGATCGCATAGCGCTTTTTTGGACACCCGAAGCGCATAAATTACATTTGCAATCCTGTAATTTCAACATATTGTTGGATTAATTCACATGCCATAGTTTGACATGCCATCATGTGCTTTTGGAGAAAAGTACGAAGAGGTTCAAAGGAGGGAGTCTCCCGCTGTGAGAGAAATAAAAGTTCAGACCATGAAGGAGGAGAGAGTAGTAGCCCTCACCTCAGAGCAGCACGGTGGCTCAGTGGTTAGCACTGTTGCCAGCAAGAAGCAAGAAGGTACTGGGTTCAAACCCCACCTCAGCCAAGGGCTTGTGTGTGTGTGTGGGTTTCCTCCGGGTACTCCGGTTTCCTCCCACCATCAAAAAAACATGCCGTGCCCTGACCAGTCACTGCCAATTCAACTGGAGTCTGTCTGTCCTATCTGTGTGAGTCTGTCGTAATATGTTGGGTGAGCAAGTCTGGTGCAAATTGGCTGCCGTGGCATCACTCAGACTGAGTGTTGTGTTGGATAGCTGTCGGTCCATTCGTAGTTCGTTCTGTGTTATTAATTGGCGACCAATTGAAGCGCCTTGAGTATCTACAAAAGCGCTAAAAACTAAGTAAAATTAATTATTATTATTATTACCTCTGATCAGGACGCAGGCGACTGTCAGTTGGAGGCAGAAGAGGCACCAGGTCCGGAGTTATTTCATTCAGCTCCAAAGCAAAAGTAGAGAATCCATAGTACAGGTAGGAATTCTTTGGCTGGGGACCTGTGGGGAGACGAGAGTCACGGGTAGGGACATTATTCACAAACGTTACCACATGAAACCATACTACTTTAAGACAGATTAGTAGAAACACAGCTACAATTAAAGTTCTTATACCAGGTGAAAGTAGCCATGAAAATGTGCCTTTTCACATTCAATTGCTTTCAAAAGAACTTCAGTTTTTTTTTATGTTGAAACCATATGAGTCAATCAATTTGTCAAAATGGACAACATATTATAAAGCATCGTTTTATATTATTTTTATTTTACTCACTTGGCTTAAAGACAGTTTGTGGGGTGGGCAAGGTGTCACAGAAGATTCCCTCATGCCAGAGTCCCCCAAAGCGATGGATCACACTCCCAGTCTGATCCAGGACTGTTCCCTGCACCTCATTCTTGTTTGAATCCGACCCCCAATAGCGGGACTACAAGACAAATCATGTACTTGGTTATATAGAGGTGACTGTCAAAGCTTAAAACCACATTATTCCTTTTCATCCTCGATAACCTTTCATCATGCATCCAAACATTCCCATTGAACTCAAACACAAAAAAAACATAACTATAACAAATATATTTTTGGGGTTGAGAATCAACGGTTTCGTAAGCTTCAATGCGAGGCAGCACTCACCTTGACAAAGGTAATCTTACAGGTGCACGTGGGGCTGTTAAGGTTGCGGATGGTGACCTCTCCGTAATGCTCCAGGTAGCGCTGCTGACTCAAAACGTTATGGATGCACGTCACCACTTTGTTCCACTCGTAGTGGTCCCCGTGCCTGGCAGGAGGAGAAAATTGTTTACACAAACGGACAAGGGAATCTTTTGATGCAAGTCTGTCAAAGAGAAACTATGAGTCTTTTAGGCATGAAGACCGAAGTACTAACTTGGGCAGGGTGATGTTGACCATTCCTGTTGGCATGATCTCCAATGACTTCCCCCAGAATTTATTCTTCCATCTCTGGTCTGTTATTATCAAGAAATAATAAATAAAAAAAATTGTACAATTGTCATCAATCATGGCAATTTAAATGTTTAATAGTAATGTGGCAAAAATCCTTGAAGTCATATGAAAGATTGATAAATATTGCGGGTGATGAAAATGTTTCAAAAGATTTGATTAAACAGATAAATATAGGCCTGACCTTGCCAGAAAGAGAAGTTTTCTGAGTCTGCGTGGCAGGCAGAGATGGGTGGATGATGGCAGACCTGATAAAAGAAAATAATGGTCAATGTGAAAAAAAAAAAGAGGATACAGATTTGAGCTATTAACAGGTTACTTTCCCGTCCTGCTGCTGTGACAGTGTTGTTGTCACAAACTGAGCTGTACCTGTTCGCTGATGTAGTGGAAGCCCCTATCCTCTCTGTGACATTCGTAGGTCTCCCCCAGGACTGGGTTGAAGGGCTTGTAGCGGTTCCGGAACGTGGCGGTTGAATATCCAGAGATGGCAAAGGCAGCGATGTACACCTGGATATGACGATTTCAGTTATTCTAACCTCTTTACCTCGGAACGCACAATTTAGCCTTTGCTAAATAAAAGCTTTATTTATTATATTATTGATTTCCCAAAGACAAACGGTACTTCCTAAATGGCTGAATAACATGACAAAAATCGTATAAAATAATTTACCATTTAAAGCAATTTAAATAACATGATCAATTTATCTCCATATAACTTTTTTATATGGGATCTAAAAACGGTCACTGTGCAACGTCACTCACCATCCTTTGATAAGGGTCCTCTGTGTTGTTGGCTATTTCCAACAGCTCAGAGTACTCCAGCTCCTCACACAGTCTCTGCAGCAGGTTGATGGGCTCGTTGAGGGCGGCAGGCATGGACACGCGGGACAGGTCCTTGCCTATGTTGTTGTACAGGATGGCCATTAGGCCCACGTGGCTGTTGTCTGGGCAGGTGGCAGCCAGAGAGGTGCGACGGCCCGTGCTCTTGGGGACGATGCTGTGGGGACCCTTTGAAATGCTGGCACGGTACTTGCGAGTGGCAGAAGCTGGAATAGGGGAAATTTCACAATGAAACATATAAATGGTCTACTTCAACACAGTTGAAATGATGTTCAGCAAATAAAGTGGGTAATGGAAATTTAAAAAATAAACACAAACATGAAGTACATATCTCTATTCACTACAGCATTACAAGGCGTTGTGTTGTCGTTCTAAGAGAGTCTTTGTGACCTCACCGTGGCCCTCCTCAGGTTCAGAGTTGCTGGTGGTCCCGTCACTTAGTCCCGATTCGTCTGACACCTCAGAGGAATCGGCACACTGGACGTCATCACTGGCGTCAAAGTACTCCGCTGTCGAGTCCGCGTCAGAGAGGGCACGGTGCCTTTGTGCAGGCTAGAGAGAGCAAGAGAGAAATAGATAGCATATGATAAAGACAGCATTAAGACAAGTAAACTACTTTTTTAGAGAGCATACATGCGTCTTCTGAGCCATCTTTAATCTTTACTTTTTGTCTAAAGACGATACAAACACAAGCCTTCAAGCCGCCATTTTGAACTTACCTCAGCCTGTGTGTTGGACTGAGTGACATCACTTCCTGTCCAGGTCTCCTGTAGCCGTTGAGACAGTGCCTCGTGCACAGACTTCAGAGATGAGTGCACTGTGACAACAGCAGAACAGAGCAAACCAATGATTGTTTTATTGTGCATTTTTAAAGATTGCGTTCAATGTGTGCCTATAAGTTTTATTATTAAACCTTTATTTAACCAGGAAACTTCACATTGAGATTAAAAAAAAACTATTTTTCAAGTGAGACCTGGGCACAAATCTGTGAGTGTGCGTGTGTGTATGTGGCTGCGTGTGTGTGTGTGTGTGTGTGTGTGTGTGTGTGTGTGTGTGTGTGTATACAGTGTAAACGCATTTGGACCTCGTAGAGAAACGGTGCAGATATCCTGCTGGATCTTTTTGCCCTCAGTAGACGTGGCTATGGGATGGCTCAGCTGGGAGTAGACGTAGTCTGGGATTGAGGGGACGGAAGCTCCCAGATGGGGTGAGCTGACCAGGTGACTGGAGGACAGCTACAAAACAAAAGTGAAGGAAACGGAATTGTAACGTGGATTGTTTCATTCCTTGTTTTGTCCTTTATAAAAGTAGATGATTCTGAACGCACGTATAAACTCTTATATGAACGGCCTCTTAGAAAGACCTGCTATTGCCACAAATATTTTTTTATGAAAGCAGTTTTTGCTTCAAAATAGCTACAAAGGTGATCTCACAAAGTCGATCTATAATGGCTTTTTAATTAAAAAGTTTTTTTATATAAAAACCTAAACTTTGACCATCAGAGGAGTTACTCCAGTAAACACAGTACTGGCCTCACCTCACGTTCCCTTTGAATAATAATGACACTCGCTCTATGTGCTGCGCGTGACCGAACGATCTGAAAGATCTTAATGAGGTCAAGTGCTACCATGCATGTTCCGCCTGGTGTTGACTCACCGATTTAGTAATCCTTCGAAGAGGCTTTGGATTAAAAAGAAGCCCGAAAGTTACTGGAGGATAGGATGGTCTAGTACTTAACACATTCTACTTATTTAAGGTCGGTTACATCTACGTAAAGTTAAAAGAAACCTATTTAACCTGCCATCTATATCAAATCAGCACGAACATACACACATAAATATCCAGTCGAATCAAAAGGTCTTCTATTAGGGTCGCATGTCTACCGATCAGTTAATCACTCCACATCTAGTTTCTAGTTCTGAGAGAAGAGTAGTCGACTGACCTTCCTTACCATTCCGAGGGCCTCGACCCTCGAAAGCGTGCGAGAGTGACCCCACGTTTTCCCAGACCTGGTCTTCCTTGGCTTTTCGAGCGACAGATTCTGAAGTTTAAAAACATCACAGGCCGTTAAAATGTTAACGTTGTTTAGAATGAATGAATGAGCTGTCAAAGAGAGTGTGTAAGCTATTGTGGAGTAAAACACATGCATTACAAACAGAGTGGCTGAGGTCCACCAACACAAGCCACTACATACAGGCAGAGACCATAGCTAAAGGTCAGAGGCGTTTCTATGTCTATGGTCGATGTCTAATACATATAGCTTAAATAGAACAAACATAGTAAAACAGCATGAATACATGCGTTACACAATGATGATAGATATAATTTAGAGCAACATTGAGAAAAAAAATATTTTGTTAAAGACAATGATGTTGTATTAATGTATGTATGCAGTGCATTTGTACTACTATATACCATAAAATTGCATATCTTTAGCTATGCTTACCTGCATGCTGATCATGTGAGGCAGCTCTCCGTTGCTAAAGGCCTGGCCCACCTCCAGAGACTGCAGCCTATGTACTAGCCTGTTCAACTCAGACAGGTCCATCTGACAGCGGTTCAATTCTGGTTGACAACAGCACCAATAGTGAAAGATGTCACTATATTCAGGTGAACGAACAACACAGGCTTTCAAACTACTTCAGGATTGGGAGAATGTTTTGGATTTCCAGAACATATGGAAAAATAATTTGTTGTAAAAATCTTACAGACAACAAGATTAGAGGGAGACATATTTTGTGCTCACAATTTGGGAGCTTTGTAACTAGTCCTACCTTGAGCACAGCTCTCAGGGTCATGGGTTTGCTGCAGCCACGCAGACACTTTGCCATTCACACCAGGGTTTGAGGAGGCCAGCCCCTCAGATGATGCTGTTATCTCCCCAGTATAGGAGCCTGTTGTGCTCTGGTAATGTTGGTATGATGGAAGGCCATGGAAAAGAGAGGGAGTGAACAACAAAACAACATAAAAACCACCATGAAAGCATAATTTCTATCAGTCCGGAATCACTTATTTAACATAACAGGGCATATGACTAGAGTCTCTTTGTTTCTATGAATCACTATACTTTCAGACAGAAGGCTATCATACCATTTCTCCATTCCTCGGCACTGATCCTCCCAAACTGTGACAATGAGACAGGGCGTTTATAAAACCATTGTGAACATGCGCAACCTCGTTCTTCTTGAAAATGCGATGGGCACTCAGCTTGGTCAACCAGATGTAAAACAGCTCATGGCTCTTAGCCTGTGTGAGAGAAAAAAACTTTATGTTTACCTATAAAATATCACAGTAAAACTCCATTAAATGTGACCTTGGGAACTGGAAAATAGCATTTTTTTTGCATTGAAAGGCTGGCCAAACCATAATTGATTACAATAGAAAGGTGAAGACACAAAAATAAATGTACCTTCATGTGATACAGAATGTCACCTGTGTCCAAGTCAATCTGATAAGATTTCTTGTTTATTGACATGACTGCGAGACTGACATCTAGAGCACCATGGACTCTTCCTCTGGAGATCTAAAAAATAATCAGATTTAGCAAACCATCATGTAAGATTTTACTTAAATATATACTGTAAGGCAAATACATTTGTATTATAAACAACAGGAATATACACACCTCCTCTTGAGTTTTGGAATATCGCAAAATCCCCAGCTCTAGTATAAAGTACCTCTGAAATAGATTTAAAATGAATAAAAAAAATAAATTCAAATTAATAGTTTCCCACCTATGACAAAATAATGTAAAAAGGATTTATCAAATCAACTGCTCACCTTATGCCAGCCTTTAAGTGGCCACTTTCTCCTCTTGAGGAGGTAGCCTTCACAGACGCCAGGAATCACGTCCTGTGAGTTGTCACCAATCATGTCCACATGAAGATCTTCCATCACCTCCCAGTCCTTGATGTTCTGAAGACCAGATATTAATATATATGAGAATATACTTTTAACTCTAAAAGCCCTTCACGATATCATTAAGTATGAATCAATAGATTCCCCACAGTCTGTAGCCATCCAGGAATCCAGAGCAGGGTTGCGGGTTCGAACTAGAAGTAGTCAATTTGTGTTTTTAGAACCAACTAACAAACTTGCAAGTCATATGCTATCCCGAATTAGCATCCAACTGTCAACAGATCAAATAATTTAAAAAGCTACACTTCGAAGGACATTGGTTATCCAAGCAGAGTAGTTTGTTTTCTCATCATCATCATCATCGTCATCCGCTTTGTCCGGGGTCGGGTCGCGGAGGTAGCAGTTCAAGCAGGGCATCCCAAACTTCCCTTTCCCGGGCCACATTAACCAGCTCTGACTGGGGGATTCCAAGGCGTTCCCAGGCCAGTGTGGAGATATAATCCCTCCACCTGGTCCTAGGTCTGCCCCGCGGCCTCCGCCCAGCTGGTTTGTTTTCTGCTTTGTTTAATTGGAGTTGCTGGGATATTATATCTATTTTTTAAGGTTAACAGAAATTAACAGGGAAAAAACATTCTATAATTTAGGCACACTTTTCTTCTTTTTGCCTTACTGACTTTTATGTCTAACTAACCTGTCTTGAGTGGCGAGAGGAAGCAGTGCTGCTACTCCGTGAATGGGTGGGCTTGTTCCATGAGGGAGACGGCTTCTCAAGCCCGCTTGCCAGGGATTGGCTGCGGTTTAGGTTAGGAGTGTAAGGTTCCATGTTGGTGTGATGACCTCAGCAATGTATTCCTCGGTTACAGGTTGTTATTTCAATCTTCAACAAACACCCTGTCACATTAGGAACGGGAAACACGTTATGTTTAATAATCACACTGCTGTACCGAAAGAGGCAAAGTGTGTAATCTGGAAATGCCCTCACAAATAGGAAATTTCAACAGTTAAACTGTCAGTAATGGCTGCCTTTTTCTTGTTATGCTTGAAGGTTAATATTTATTCAATCAGGCCTTTTATAACTTTATGAAGCAAGTGGTAAATCTACCGGGGAACAGCATAACAACAGGCAAGCCTGTGGCCACAAAACCAAAGTTAAAGTTTTAAACAAACCAAATGGAGGAGGGTACTTTTAATCTGTTTACTTAACTGAGATGAGCGTTAGTTCGTCAGCACAAGCTGGTAGGTAATTAAGCCCTTAAGATATATATATATATATATATATATATATATATATATATATATATATATATATATATATATATATATATATATATATATATATATATATATATATATATACAGTCCTGTGCAAAAGTTTTAGGCAGGTGTGATGTCTTTAAAGTTAGAAAAAAAAAGATTACTTTTTTTTATCAATTCATAAAATACAAAGTGAGGGAAAAGCAAATCTGTATCAAATCAACATTTGGTGTGACCTTCAAAACAGCATCCCCTGCCTAAAACTTGTGCACAGTACTGTATATTGTATATTATATATATATATATATATATATATATATATATATATATATATATATATATATATATACATACACACATATTTGGCACAGTTTTCTGTTGTTAAACAAGACAGAACCCTAACCCTAACCCAACTATGTATAATAATTAATTTAAATCCTTTGTAGAATTTTTTTGCATCAACTGAATCTGAAGAAATTTTTTGTTTGTTAGCCAAATGTAATGCTATAGAGCGGAAAATTATATGATATAACAATATATGTATAAAAGAATATTTCTCCAACATAATCTAAATAAGACTGTGTAAATATGCACATAACCTCATCAAACAGTTCATGAAAAGACTACTAATTCCTCATGGGTATTTGGTATTAATAAACAGGATATAATTTACCCCGATGCATTGCCTTAGAGTGAAATAAAAGGGTGTGTGCTATGTACAAAGGGCTGATCGTGGGGAGTGGATTAACAACCTCGCCTAATTGGCTTTGCAGAGGCTTTATTTAGCAACGTGGTACTTGAACATGCAGTAACAAGATCACAAGGCAGAGAACATAGACTAAATATAAATAAATAACTAAAAGGCTTTAGGATCTATGGGACCATAAAACAGAATAGAAGTAACCCATAGTTTTGTAGGAAACTGTATAAAACCTATTTAGACTGAACACAGAAGCAATCAAACTCAGAATGGCATTGTATTATGGTTAAAGTTCTAACTTGTGCCAATTCCACTCATGTCCTTGTGTCAATAAAGGTTATGGGTGTCACATTAGTCTGAATGTCCAGCGTCCATATGTGCTTTGTATTATATAAGAACAGCAGAGACAAGAAGGTAGGAGTGACTGACCTCATGAAAGCGTGCAGCGGAAACAGGATAATGAGATTTGCAGGTTGCCAAAGCTTGCTTAATAAACTGAGAATATACAATGATCTGACCTGGTGTCTATAGTGACTGGCTTTGTTTTGACATCTTTTATGGATTCATGCAGAGGGAGATCATTAATTTGTCCCATATATACAGTACTTTGCATAGGTTTAAGGCAGGGGATGCTGTTTTGAAGGCAAAGGGTGCTCACACCAAATGTTGATTTGATATTGATTTGCTCTTCCCTCACTTTGTATTTTATGAATTGATGAAATCCATTATAAAAATGAACATTTATATTTTTACATATATTTTTTCTAACTTTAAAGACTTCACACCTGCCTAAAACCTTTGCACAGTACTGTATATTTAAAAGGTATTTTAAAGCCAAGTGCATATATTTAATGCACATGTTTCTCTGGCTGTCAGCACAGACTGTCAATGGCAGCGTAACATCACAGTTGGCTAATGTGCATCATCTTTGATAACCCACAACAGGGTTATTAAACAATCACTGACCAAAATTTAAAATACAATCAATAACATGGCGTTACTGATAATTTACAATTTATCTCATGGGTCTTTTGCATATACAGAGTTTATCTATACTGTTTTTACTAATGTGTTCAGATTATTGTGGTACATATCAATAACAGTGATGCCTCAAACACAATTAAACATTTACATAAAATGTAAGACTCAAACAATGTATAAAAGCTCATCTGATCAGTAAATGCATGTAACAGCATTGTAGCGAGGCCTGTAGGCCTGATCGTTGCCTAGAGGCAGATGTATATTAAACTGCACATTATCTGCCAGATTATGACTTTAAAAAGAATTGTGCCTGACCAAAATAAGATTTGTTAGAGTAAAGGTTTAGGGTTGTTGTTTTTTTACAAGCTACAGAACACTCATACCATGAGACTATGTGAACTATAGCCTTGCACAGGACTGTTAGATGTTCCAACATAATCCAAAACATTCTATGTGACAGCATTAGTAAAGTCAATTTACATAATTCACACCAACCTTGGCAAATAAGGCACATTCAAAGTAATTCAAAGCAAATAGCCTACCACCAAGTCTCAGCAAATTCTAAAATATCTCACGCACAACCACACTTGCCTTCCTTTTATACAAATCTTGACAATAATATATGCCAATATGACAATATGTGTCCAACCGTTATTTCCAACTTTCTTTTGCTCTCATTACGAAATTTCTGTCTTTATTCATTCTGAACAAGTTAGCATTGGAGCAAGTGCCAATCCATTGCTGTGCTATCTATATCTTCCGGGCATTGAAACGCCGGAGACGCTTTAATTAAATTGGCATTATGGAAAACGGTTGGATTTATATTATCTTGCCGTCTTGTAGTAAACAAGTAGGCTATGGCAGTGCGTGAGTCTGCCTTGGGTTCTTTAGAACTGGCCAAACGTGCTAACGCTCGGGTTTGCTATTTAGGTGATGGACACACCGAATGTGGAGTTTAGCATCTGCAGAACTGGCCTGGCTAAGGGCACCGGACTGAAGGTCTTATATAAAGCCCATCATGAGTCCTTGTATGAACCCATGAGTCTTGTAATCTTCCGCTAAACAACATTTTATCTTAATAAATACATTTAAAGTTGACAAGCAGTTTTCTTAGGAATATTTAAATGTTTAGAAAATCTAAATGTGTTTTGTTTAAATGGTTACACTGCTTCTTACCTATTTGGTAGACAAATCTTTATTAGTTAGTGGTTCTAGGAGATAGATATACACACACAACTAAGTTCAAAGCAAACACAATTACTTTCTAAGAGTGCTTACCTAATAATTATTTCCGACTATCACTGTCATTTTCAGTTGTTGAAAAAATATTGTTTGCCCTTTTTGAGGACAAATCTTGAGAACCATGCCTTTAAATCATTTAAAAATTTAACTAAAAACAAATACAAAACCAAAATGTTCTGCAAAGTCTAATATTCGTTCTACACTGTGTGGCAAGTGCTCCCTCCAAATCCAAGGAGAGCTGTGAGTCGCATCTTCGTGTGCTATGTGGCCTAGGGTATTATCCGCATTAGACGGAATTACATGTCGGTCTACGATAGTGTCGGTCTGTATAGGCATGTAGACTATTGAAAATGACTGCGGATCCAGTTTTCCCAAACTGCTCTTGTTCTTTATATTGTGTTATATCATAAGCAAAAAATACATGCGTTAACGGGGAGTCTGTGACCTCACCAATGAATGATTTGAAAGTAGCCTACAATAAATGTAAATATTGTGAAAAGGCAAACCGTTTAAAAAGCTACCAACACAGTAGCGGTGTATTTCTTTGAATAATAAATAAAAGGATCATGTTCTCAGTGCTGTCATTTCTGTTCCTTAAATTGGAATGGTATCAAAACGTTTTAGACAACTGGAGTTTGAACAATAAAAATTTGAATAGTAGATATAGTAGACTGATTAGCCGATTAACATGCAGTAATCCTCAGATTAGCATCAGGGTTTGAGACCACATTAGTGTTTATTTTGGCTAGTCTTGGTTTCTTGACTAGTATATTCAGTGTTAATGTAAAAGTGAATGAAAGTCTTAAAAGTTAGCAAATTATATTATAAAAAATGACACTTAAATAACATAAAATACATGCAACAAATATGCTTCTACTAAATATTGAATGAGAAATAAATAAACTTTTAAATCAAACATTTTTGGTAGAAAGATTGACCAGATACCAAGTAGAACATTTGACTAGGCAAGTAGGCTTAGCATAATTTTAAAAAGAAGCACCATTTACATCAAGACAAAAATATGAATTGATTGATTGAACATTTATTTCTTATGCAACAAACATAACTCCTAAAAGTGTAGGACCAGACAATGGCCTCAAGTAATTTTTGTTAATGTTCTTGCATTGCTTCCTACTTGGATATCCAACAAGAAGTGAAAGGACACTGAAATAAGTCACTGGCAGAGAACACTCCCTTCTTCAGCTAAATAGCGCTCAGTAAGTAGTCCATCCCCACCATAGGGGGTGAATCTCCTATGAAGTCCCCTTTGCCTTAGGTGCTCCTTCTGTGTTGCCATCAGGGCCAAGCTGTTTGAGATACTGCTGGAGCAGAGCTGATAGGTGAGCAGGGTGACGATGCAACAAGGAGGTTGTCTGAGAGGTTAACATAGTCAGGCCGCTAACCAGTTCTCCCTGGACAACAGTCATGGATGGTAATTTGGAGTAGCCTACTACCCCTTGGTGACTCAACAATGTGTTATCAATGCAGGCCCCTGTGGGTATAAAAAGAGACAAGAAACATGGTATACAAAGCTTTAAAATTTCCTGTAGTGTCTGAGGTTTGAGGGATCTTAACCCATATTAGCAGATAATTAAGTCGGGGGCATAAAATTAGGATGCAAAAGCCCAAAATTAAATACTACTGTGTACATACCTAACAGTACCATCTGGGGGAAGCTCCTTAAACTAACAAGCATCTCCTTCACCTTTGGCTCCTTACTCACTAACAGAACTGTCTGGCCTATGAACAGAGGTGCCAAGTTACTGTAGGAACTGCCCGTCAGGAATGACCTCATCACCTGAGATTGAACACAACCAATAAAAAACAAAATCAGATTACTAAGGTCGAAGCTATGCGAAAAGTTAAGGTCACAAAATAGAACAATTCATAATAGGAAAGGACACTGTCGATATCAAACACAAAGAGACATTAGGTGTTACAGAAAGTGGATCTATAAGTGACCTATGAAACACTTATTGCACAGCTAAGTGGTTGTACCTGGTTAGGAATAAACTTAATGGCGATGTCATGTTTATGGAGCCTTTGTCTGAGAAGTAGCATGTCTTCTGAATTAATAGCGTTGTTTTGTATCACTGCGATCATCTTACAGTCCTTGAATATGGTCTTCACCTCTTTCTTTAAGAGCACCACCAGTCCACTGTCCTAATGGATTAGTAGAATACAATCAGTCAACACTTGATATTAAGTCAAGGAGAGTATCTATATGTTGCAAATATTGCCATCGCACACACTTTGTTGATGTTGACGTTTTAGCTGTGTTTTAGTTTAATTAAATGTGCCCCAATAAATTTACCTACCTCTTGCACTGGTCTAAAACGTGGTGTCAAGGCACCAGGGGGAGGAACAGGTTTAGGGGGAATGTACTCGGTGATAGCCATAAGCTTCTGTTTGAGAATGTGCATGGGCTTCCTGTGACGGGTGACAGCCTTGGCCATGTATCGGACATTTTGTGCCAGGGGAAGGCATCCTTAATTTTAGAATACAGAACGAATAAGAACAAAACACAAGTTATTGAGATGATTCTAATAATGACCAGTTTGACATGCAGTTTGATACCATCACAGTGGGATTACTTAGCCAAGTGGGTACATGTAAAGTAGTTTATTTTGGCATTTGCCATTGCGTTGTTGACATAAAACTACTTATTCTTCCAAATTATGAAAACCACAATTAGCTATTGCAAGATGCAAAAGTAAATTTAGCCTTAGCTGACTTTGTACATTTCTTGACAGGCCGGGTTGTGGGTAGCTCGCTGTTCATTCTTTGCCCCATCAGCATCAGCATCACCACAATATATAATACATAGTCTTACGGTGGACACATGCTTGTTGAAATCCTAAGAAACACGTTGAAGATGAACAGAATAACACATTTTAGGTAATGCTGTATGTAATTAATAAAGGCAACATTACCCTGTTTTGGCAAGAAATGTCCACACAAGGTCGCCGCCATCTTTTACAGGAAGCACTTTGACGTGATAGAAAGGGGAACAGCATTGTCAAACGCAGGTCATCCATTGGTTTTCAAAATCATCGTTAACTTCTCTTTAAAAAAAATCAGCTTGAATAAAAACGTATGTATTTTTTATGCATTTAATTTATTTCTGATTACTTGCAAGTATATTTTAAAATAATTGATCGCGTCACAAAACTCCGCATGTTTGCATGCCATGGTACGAAGCGTGGTTACGTCAATGTCAGTTGCGTAAACTGGAATCATGAAGCGCATACTCAGTAGGGCTTTCTTGGAGAAAATCATACATACTACAACTATAACGAATCTTCAATCTTTACCTCTGTTGACAGGCTGCCGCTCAGGCATTCTTAAAAAGTTCTCCTGTGAAAAATCAACTGGAGGCACAACAGTCATGGACCTCAGTGATATGCGGAAAAAATACAAAGGGGACGAGGATGTAAGTAGTTTGCAACGTCAGTTACATTTGAGTACCCTACCTGACCTCAAACTAGGCAGAGTTATGTCATGAATGTCATTCGTGCCTACTACCTAACATCTGTGAACAAATATTTTTGGAATGCATGCATGTATATCATGGAAGCAAGTTCTGCTGTACGGCTGTTTATGAAAGTAATTACGGTCAGTTGTCGTTATTCTATTTCGTAGTGTTTTGAGGAGAGTCAGCTTGTTTCCCTGGATCCTATAAAGCAGTTTGGGGACTGGTTTGATGAAGCCACTAAGTGCCCTGAAGTTGGCGAAGCTAATGCGATGTGTATAGCCACAGCCACAAAGTAAGTCATAACGATACCTCATATGATCTGCAACACATTTTACATACCAAGAGGTGTACTTGCAAGCATTTCAGTGACATTTCCAACCTTTTGTCTAAATGTAGGGAAGGACGTCCGTCTGCTCGTATGGTTTTGCTGAAAGGCTACAGTGATGAGGGGTTCCGCTTCTTTTCGAACTATGAGAGTCGGAAAGGGGGAGAGCTGGTCAGTAGTCTTCATCCTTGATAAATCCTTTTTGTGTAAAGATGCATCTTGTCTGATGTTGTCATGGTTCTTTTGCAGTTTATACACTTATAGATTTGTACATAACAAGCTCTGTTTATGATAACACTGTTGCTGCTAATTCTACAGGAGACCAACCCGTATGCCTGCCTTGTATTTTACTGGGAGCCTTTAAATCGACAGGCAAGTACTGTTTTGTGCAAGTGCCGACACATTACTTATGCATGTGTTACTAAGATTGTATATGCTTGGATGTAAATTATATGGATGTATATGTGTGCCTATGTCTAGATCCGTATCGAGGGCAACGTGGAGCGAATCCCTTACCAAAGCTCCTGTGACTATTTTCACTCCCGCCCCAAGAGTAGCCAGATTGGGGCAGTTGTGAGCAGACAGAGCACTACAGTGCCTGATAGAAATGTAAGAATAGATACATACTACCTTACAGGGGAATATTGGTGTGCTGTGTTGCTTTTGCTGAACCGTGTGCTATTTTGTATTGCATTTGTGTTATTAATAATAATACTAATAATAATAATATTTTTTGTTCACTCTGAACATAGACACTTTGTTTGAACATCTTCAATACACAAAGTCCGATTTTTTAACAATTTGTTCTTTGTTTGGTTTTCTTGTGCAGTACCTAAGACAGAAAAATGCTGAATTGGAGGAAAAGTACAAGAACACAGATGTTCCCATGCCTGACTATTGGTAAGTTAATGTCATATGCACGCTACAGTATGTGCACCATAAATAAAGCAGTCTGATTAAATTTGTGCTTACATTTTAAATTGGTGATCATCAGAAAGTTTTCAGATTGCAACATCTACTAATCTTTACATATCTTACATGCTAACAGGGGTGGCTATATCGTCAAACCTTTCTTGATAGAGTTCTGGCAGGGTCAGACCAATAGGCTGCACGACCGCATTGTCTTCTCACGACCTAAGAGCAGCGAGGCCGCGCTGGAAGATTTGCAGCATCCCGCAGAGGGGGGCTGGGTTTACCAGCGACTCTCTCCTTGACAAGGATCTGAATATTGGGGATTTATCAGACTACTAATATGTAGTACAAGCTGGAGATTATGTGGTGGAAGATCTTATCGATTAATCGTCTTCACCTCAAAGGGACAGTTCATATTTATGTGGAATAATAATGTGTTGTTGTTTATATTCAAGTGCTAAAGGGATTCTTCATCAGGGATGAGTATTTGTTGTCAAGAAGTCCACCTCACAAGTGTTAACTTACTGTGTCTGTTAAAAAACAACGGGTCTACTATACATAGTTCAATTTAGAAAAACATAATATGCAGTTATACGCTTGAAATTCACTGTTCACTGTCCAGAGTCTATTTAGTTAGATGGATAATAACTGAAAGTAGGGTTTAATTTCCCCTAAACATCTAATGACAAGCACATTGTATTTCAAGCTGCTGTTCAGTTCTGTCCACCTGCAACACAGTTAATTTCCATTTAACCTTTAGGTTAATAAATGTGTTGAATTAATCACTGGTTAATTTGGACTGTCTTAAATCTACTGTCAGAGGACCCAACATAAGGTTTTATATTGATTTTGCCAAGTTTGTTGTTCTGTTTTGAAACAGTGTAGATCATTCTGTTTGAAAAGAGGCTTGGTTGTTTACGCCTAATGTGCATTTGTATGCATTTTAATGTAATTTCTCTATAATGTAATAAAATTGTCACAGATTCAGTCCCTCTTTTCACCAGCAGATGGCAGGGGTAGTCTAAAGATGTCAAACTGAATTGCAACAATTAAACAGTCAATCTTAATACTTCGGCAAATTAGTTAATTAGCAGAAAGAGGGTTTTGTACTAGTTTTTGTACCAGGAACGAATAGTTATAGTAAAGTGACAATGTTGATCAGATTTACTTATATATGCACATCCAGGTTTTTTCCAAGTTCACAAACAAACTTTACGATTTACTTGGACGACAGTAATGCTCATTGGAAGTGTTAGTTGACTCACCTAGACTATAAAACTTCAGAGGGCCCTCAATAAACATGTGAATACTTCAAACACATACACATTGAAATAACTCCTCAAGATAACACAACTTACATTTATTAAAACAAATCTTTAAACAATAAAAACAATATTTGTATGATTTCAAAATTATCTGGAAATATCAACAACATAGTGTTCAGTATACAAATTAAGTTTGAAGAAGTACGCATAGGATAATACGTGACTACCTATTGAAATCAGTTAGGAAACTCCTACGTTTATTATGCTGGAGAACTGATAAGAGTTATTTGTGTTAGCGTGAGAGATATCGGTGGTTGCACGGTAACGCTAACCAGAGTTTCTACACCTTGCATTTTAAATATCAATAAACTTCAGTTTTATCATTTTATGTAATGCAGCACACATGGATGTGTTGGTGTGTTTGTGAGTGTTTGTGTGCAAGTGCGCTATTGTGTGCGTTATTTTTCTGCCCTGTGGTTCTCATTACTAGGGCTATGCTCAGGGAACAGATTTGGGTTCTCTGCCAGTGTGGCACGAATCTTTTTCTTCTCCTTGAAGCGACCAGAGTGGGACACTTTAACATGCCTGCCCTTGGTTGCAGATTTATCCACTATCTTCTCCAGCCTTGCATTGAACTGGCTGTCCATAGGGTCCGTGCATGGTGGAGTGCCACTGGGGTGCTCCTTATTTCCAGTGTTGCTGCTGTGGTCCGCAGGGATCTCATACAGGACTTTGGCCTCTTTCTTCTTCCGGGAAAAGGTCAGCTTCCACCAACTGGGGTCAGCCATGGCCAACTAAAACAGGGATACTGACCTGAGGAGGAGACAGACACATATAAGGCATAATGTTATTTTCAGTAAAATGTGCTTTGTATGTGTTGTCTGATGGTGTTTTCAATAAGGGGAGATAGTGGAAGGTTGATGGCTGAGGGATGTTACGTGAACGATGAAAAATATCCTTTGAGGATTTGACAAAAAATAATTACGGTATTGCCTTTTGCTATTATAGCAAAAATGCATTTCATAGCCCCATTATAAGGTCACAATCGATGCCTTGTTGATTATAAGAATGGGATATTAACACTGCAATCAGATAAGCAGTTGAAGTAGGAACTGTAAGCCCAGTAGATAAAGTAATTTACTGTATTAGTACAGATGCTTATTTATTGTGATTCAAATCTGCTAGATACTTGTGTTGCTGATTTTCATATGGCCGAAGGACTAACAGCCATCTTGAATTTTCCAAAACGTTCTAAGATCTGAGAACAAAACCGACACCCCAATCTGATCTTTAAGGCATATTCTATTCCTTTTCTAAAGCATTTGATTTAACACAACTGTTCAAATTCAACAAACACGTATAGTTGACCCTTGCCCTTGCATGGCACACTGTGGAAATGATGTGGTTCATTCCTAGCTGAAAAACAGTTCTTCTCGTTTGAGACCATTTTTACATATTTTGTTAAACCAATGCAGATTACCTCTATTAAAATGTCATATGAGATGTTTTTTTTTACAATAAATACAGCTTTAAACGTATCAGCTACTTTACACCTGCCCCATGTGACAGCATATCCAAGTTACAGCCAGCTAGAAGAGTACTTTCAGTTGGATTTGTGCAGGATATAATGACACTTCTGGCCCAACACTTCACATATTGTTAATGATTACCTTATAATACACAGCAGACATGTTTTTACTCTTCCGATTGATCTTTTCTTGAAAAAGGCTTTTCCTTTAAGTGCCTGCCTTTTTATATACACATGTGTACCACAATCCACATCACATAATCTACAATGAAGAAATTGACAATTTCCTATATTAGTATGTCCACCACATTCTGATGATTAGAAACAATTGAGGACACCTGAAACCAGCACTAAACTAATAAATTAGTCAACATCTGACAGGTATCCTCTGTCTTTACCATGCAATCTGATACGCAGAAAAAAACCTTTTGGCTGATGAGAAACTGAACTGTTTCCTTAGTAAACTTTGGTGACAGGGCGGCTTGTTATATGACAAAGTCAAAGAGAAGTGCTTTGTCTACTGTCCCAAAACAACTGCAGGCTTTCATCTTTTTAACGTGACTTTATCCATTCAAAATCTTTGAATGGACACATGAAAGCACAAAAGGAAGCAATATTATACAGAGTACACATAGGCCTTTTAAATCAGGCCATTGTGAGGCTTTGTACATCACTGTCCACAGATAGCCTTTGATAGCCCCTTTGTAGCCTGGCAACATTTTAGCTGATCGTTTCCTTATTGCATGAAGCGATAATGCATCTAACCTTTAATGATAACAATCTGACGCATCATATTCTTATCTGAAATTAAGTGATAGAAAAATGTACTATGTTTTTAAACATGGGCAAGAAAGGCATGATCAGGTACTTTATTTAGAAATGCTAAGTTTGAAGCAATATAAAATAGAACCACATCAGTTTATTTGACACAGCAAACCATACAGGAACTGTTGTTTCTGACTGTTACGTGTACTGTTTAAACGTAAATCAGTATGATGTGTGGACTAACAGGGGGAATTCTTTAGTTGTCTCAGTTTGCCAAGCCCCATTACCTCTGGTTTACATCAGCAGTCACGAACAATCAAAATATAATCTGTTGGTGTGTGTGTGCATGTGCGTGCATGTGTGTGTGTGTGTGTGTGTGTGTGTGTGTGTGTGTGTGTGTGTGTGTGGTACATCTTTTATCACCCATGCAAATGTTCACGACCTTTGTAAAATTGCATATCTTCGTCTTCCCTGAAGCACTTTACAGTACATTGATATAATATGTACTGTGCGTGATATAATATGAACAAAATGACTAAATTGATCATTCACTGTTGATTCTTTGAGGCTATTTATAAAAGGATGCCTTGGATGGAGTTACATAATTATTGAAACTAAACCATTAATTTTTTTTTTGCTTTGTCCATTTTCTATTGAGGAAGACAAATTAACTTATCTCTCTGACACTGTATCCCGTAATTGCACTAATTCCTGACCTGTTTGTGTACAGCCTCCAAGGATACAGATATTGTTGTGGCATTTTCAAACCTCAGGACCAATCTGTGCTAAATCTGAGCTAAACATTTTTAGCGTGGTTGTTTGTCTTTTTGAAAGAAGCAATGTGCAAAGAAAGAACTTGGCAAGTGGGACCCTTTTCACAAAAAAAAGACAAAAAAAAAAGGCTTTTCTGGGAAGTATGGGAAGTATTTACTTCTGTTACCTACCACTTCGCCGCTGTCACATTGATCTAATAGTCAACTGACTGTACATATCTTTTGGGGAAATATACTGTGATAGAGGCTTAACGAAAAGATAAATAGGATAATAGGCTGTTATTATATGTCATATATGAGACTGCATGTAAAAGTTGAGGTTCTTCAATGTATTCTATACTTGAGGAAATGCGTGTTTGACTTTGATACATGAGTACCTGTTGACTTAAAACTCTCAGAGCCCTTCATAGACATATTTAATAATTTGCCTTGTGTTGCATTGTGTGTATGTGGGCAAGCAGATCAGCAAAGCCTCAAAGATCACAGAGAAGGAACACCACGCTCTTAGGAAATCACTAACCAAGTACAAAGCCTTTCAATGATACAATGTGTAAGTGTGAGAAAGGTGGGTCCAAGGACACCACAGCCTGAACTTTCCTGGTTATAGTACAATACAGCAGGAACGTTGAATGAGTCTTAGGTTTCAGCCCCTGTGCCAAGTTTACTTTGACCCGTTACAGTAAAGTTGGATAGGCGGTTCAAGGTTGCCTCCATATTATCATGTTTTACATAAATTGGTGGCTCTTTGTGGTTCATAAAATAATTACTATGGATATGGAACACTGGTTGTTGCCACTTGTTGCTGTATAATGACCGAACTGTAAACAGTTTTAGTATTTTAAACAATAGGTGTAAATTTAACTCCTATCTCATCTAAAGGTTTTCAAAATATACATACAATATAGTACACATAGTGAAAGCTGACATAAATGCAAGCTATTTTTATAGGCTTAACAATGATTCTAAGATGCTCAATTGTGCTTTATAAAAAGTTATGGAGTTCTCACCTTGATGGAGATAGATGGATTATGTGTTTAAGATGTAACTGATCTTAGATGTGAAATTGTCCAGCCATATATTTTTCATAAAGATTTTGTCTTTCAGACTTCTACGTCTCTTGCTGATGATTAACATTCAGGTTTTCAGGCACAGGTGCTGCATCTCCCTTTGTCCCTCTCTCTCTCTTTCTCTCTTTCTTACAGGAACACACCCTCCACAAATACACTCCCAGAGACCGCCCATCGTTGCTCATATGTAAATGGTACAGCCTTGTCATTTCAAGTGAAACTATTTTTGTTGCCCTATCCACCTGTACTTTGTGGTTGATTTATAGCTTATAACAAATAATGAAAACAAATGCACTTATTCATAGCTAAATACTATGTGTTTTTGTTCAGTTGTTGGCAGAGATTCTAAGAAACAGCATCTTAAAAGCACATAAAAGAAGGAAGTGCTCTCCTTGCATCACTTTGAATGTGTGAATCACAGGCAGATAATGAAAGTCTGCTTTGCATGTTTGAAAAACATTCAAATGTGCTGAAATTAGGTGCATATCTCTTTAACTGTCACCTTGTTATAAAGCTTGGTGACATCCTTGTGAAGGATTTTTGTGGTCTATTCAGACCAATAAAAATGGGATACCATTATTATGTTCAAGATATTAAACCAAAAGAACATATTTACATTTCTAATACTTGACTAATACTTAGTTACAACTCTCCAATGCAGACATCAATTTAATTGTACAGGAAAATACATTAATTATTTTTGTAGGAAGGAAATTAAATTACTTGCAATGAGAAGCATACTGATACAACTATCTATATTATACATACTATATTTCTCAGTAGATACAGTGTCCGTTTCATCATGAACTGCTTCCAATGTGGAAACACTTCCATCTGTTGGTTGACTTTAGAGTCACTTTTACCGGAACCTGCAAATTGACCAATGGAACAACGTATTCAGCAATGTAGAAGTATATTGGTTAAAACCAAACGGAACTGTAACACCACGCCCGATTATTGGCTATCCTTGGTGTAACGTGTCAAAAATGGTAAATATTGTCTGCAAGACTGCAAGTGTGTAGGGCTTAACTCAAAGTTCATGGATTAAAAATAATAATGCACCAATAAATCAACGGTCTCAACTGTTATCAACCTTTTCGAGAGGCGATGGAGGTAAAGGTTTAACTGCTTTTCTCGACAAAAGTGAGATTCTGTGACGGCGACATTACTTATTCGAGCCTGTCTAATATTTTGGCTAGCTACTCTAAACTATTTAAGTGTCTTTGTAGCTTGTGTCCAGCAATGTTTTTTTTTGTTTTTTACTTTACATGCGATACAGTTCTTAATCCCAGTTAACTTCGCTTTGATATTTAAACTGTATGATCTCTTCAAAAGCAGCTTTTGAATTCTTACACTACTCAGATTATGTTAAAACAGATGTTGTACAGTGCTCATTATTTTTTTTTACGGGTGAAGCGCATCGCTTATCTTTTCTCCTACCTGTTAGTGTTAGTCATTACAGTGATATAGGCACAATTTACAGTGCAATGTTACTTACTGACTCATATTCTCTCAGCAAAAGCATCAAAACCTCCCTATTGACATTCAGACCAGCAAGCTGTTGGGTAAGTTTTTCTTTGGTCAATTTAAATCTAATCTTCAGACGAGAGGAAACCGTGATATATCAATATGCAATGCTTCTTTTCTTTGTAGACTGGTTGGTTGATCGAAGACACTGCAATCTGAAATGGCAGAGTGCTGTCATGACGATCAGGGAAAAAGTCAATGCTGCCATTCAGGACATGCCAGAGAATGAAGAGATCAAGAAGTTACTCTCTGGCTCCTGTAAGTGTCTTACTCTACCAAAACCACATCAAAAGAATGATCAACCTTTACACGTTATTATATAACTACAAAAGCATGCATTAGGGAAATTATACATGTAAGGAAACCACAAAGATACTTCCATGTACAGTATATGTCATGAAGACTGTTGTAATTTCCAATGAGCTACTGCTGCTTTTTAGTGGTCTAATGTGAAAATTTTCTGTACACCCTGTGCTTTATAATTACAGACATACATTACTTCCATTGCCTGAGGATAGTGGAAATACTAAAAGGGACTGAGGCCTCCTCCAAGAACATCTTTGGTAGATACTCATCTCAGAGAATGAAGGTAAGGGGATTCATTGTCAGTTAGTTCCCTCTTAACAGTGTTCAAAAATCTAATCTGCTATTTTGGTGTTACAGGATTGGCAGGAAATCGTATCCCTCTACGAAGTAGATAATGCTTACTTGGGTGAGTACAGATTTTACAGTGAAAATAAGTATTGAATTGCACTCTGAATCTGCAATGTTCAACAACATGAGCGTGCTTAAAAACCATTGGCAACATATAACCATGTACAGGGTCAGTATGCTCTAATACAAGGTATTTTATGACCCCCTTTTGTGTGACACAGCGGAGGTTGCCAGCTTGTTGAGTCGCAGCGTCAGCTATGAAGGACCTGCTCTTAGAAAGCAGGTGGCCAAAGCCCAGCAACAGCAGCAAGAGCTCAGTCGACGGGAGGTGGAGTGTCAGGGTGCGGCTACTGACCTGAGGGATCGTTACTACTCTGCTTGTAAACAGTATGGCATCTCGGTAAGGTCAAACAGAGCGACACATACTCATGTTTTAATTTAAGAAAGGATCACTTTGCTTTTTTCTTGACAAGAACAAAAAAATATACTGTTGACCATGCGAGGGCTGTCGTAATCATTGCGTGATCGCCTGATTACAATTATTTTAGGTGACCGCAATTATTTTTTATAATCAGTATTGTAAAGAACATTTTAATTAAATGTTATAAAAGTCGCAACATGTAGAGACAATTCAATTTAGACGCAGTCCCATTATGTCAGTGTTCCCGCTGGTAACGTTTTGCAGTGGCACACTACCAACGTAAACATTATTTCCAACTCACTGAAGGCCTACGTTGTTCGAGAAAAAATATAACTAAAAAGCAGTCTCCAAACGTTTAGATTTAGCTGTATATATTTCCTGAATGCACTTAAAAGCTATACTGCTGCATCCATAGGCCTACTACATACTAATTTGTATGTAGCCCAGGAAGCAGCGATCCTTTTTATATCCTATACTCATTCGAGATCGAGAGCGCCGCACACACTATTGCCTCTCTTGTTTTTTCTCAATCAGGGTGAAAATGTGGCTCGGGAACTGCAGGCTTTAGTTAAAGACCTGCCAACAGTTCTCGGAGAAGTGGGGAAAGACGCAGCTAAGCTTCAAGAGCTCATTCAACTTTACTCAGCTTTCACAAACTTTGTGTGCGAGTGGTGAGTGTGAAAATAGTGTTCTATAGATTAACATATCTCTAGTTCTCCTATATTTATTAACTGAACCAAACGATGTATACTGCTGTCACTCACAATTTCTCTTCATAATTCTCAATCTTCACAACAGTTAATTGAAAAAATGTTAATAGTGAGATTTAGTTGCTTCTTATTTCTGTTTTAATAGGTCTGAGCCAGTTCTGTCTATGGTGACATTTGTTCAGCAGAGAGGTAACACAACATTCTATGAGTGGAGGACAGGGAAGGCCCCGACTGTCATCGAAAGGCCTGTGATGGAGGAGGCACCCCCTGACACAGTCACTGAAGAAACGGTTGGTTGACTTTGATCTACTGCATTCATACCATTCATGTCAGTTACAATTTATTAGCTATTACAGTATTTACAAGTTAGAAGTTTGCTAATCTTACTTATCTGTAACCAAATGATGTGTGTGTCTGTAACCAAATTATGGATTTTTCTGTGTGTTTTTTTATCCACTGGGATAGATTGACTGGGGTGACCTGAGTGGTGGAACAGGAGCAGAGGGACAGCAAGTTAATTTTGGGGTCACAGCTGAAGATGGAGTAGACTGGGGCATAAGCCTGGAGCCTAGTGCTGAGGTAATGCCGAAACTCGTAGCTGATCAGTCATTCAAAAGACATTAAGGCAAAACGGAAAACTTCATTTGACGTTTTTGTTTTGTTCTCGACAGAACGCAGATGGTATTAATTGGGGCGAGAGTGATATAGCCCCGATGGAAATAGAAGTCGTGGACACGGGCACAGACTGTAAGTAATTAAAATATGTCCTCCTCCCCTTAGCATAGTGAATTTCTTATAGAACATCAGTTATACTATGATACTACTACAGAGCATTCCATAATAAATGCTCTTAAAGATCAATTAAATTACTATCTTCAATTGAACTTTTATGTGATGTGAGTTTTCTGTGTGAGGATCTTTGAGGGGGCCTGGGAGTATGCCAATCCGGTCTACACGTGTTTTGTGGATTTGGAGAAGGCGTATGATCGGGTTCCCCGGGAGATACTGTGGGAGGTGCTGCGAGAGTATGGGGTGAGGGGGTCTCTACTCAGGGCCATCCAATCTCTGTACTCCCAAAGCGAGAGCTGTGTCCGGGTCTTCGGCAGTAAGTCGGACTCGTTTCCGGTGAGGGTTGGCCTCCTCCAAGGCTGCGCTTTGTCACCTATCCTGTTTGTGGTATTCATGGACAGGATCTCACGGCGTAGCCGCGGGGGAAGGGGGCTGCGGGTTGGTGGGCAGAGGATTGCATCACTGCTTTTTGCAGATGATGTGGTCCTGATGGCATCATCGGTTTGCGACCTGCAGCACTCATTGGATCGGTTCGCAGCCGAGTGTGAAGCGGCTGGGATGAGGATCAGCACCTCCAAATCTGAGGCCATGGTTCTCAGCAGGAAACCGATGGATTGTCTACTCCAGGTAGGGAATGAGTCTTTACCCCAAGTGAAGGAGTTCAAGTATCTTGGGGTCTTGTTCTCGAGTGAGGGTAAAATGGAACGAGAGATGGGCCGGAGAATTGGAGCAGCGGGTGCGGTGTTGCAGTCGCTCTATCGCACCGTTGTGACGAAGAGAGAGCTGAGCCAGAAGGCAAAGCTCTCAATCTACCGGTCTATCTTCGTTCCTACTCTCACCTATGGTCATGAAGGGTGGGTCATGACCGAAAGAACGAGATCGCGGATACAAGCGGCGGAAATGAGTTTCCTCCGGAGGGTGGCTGGCATCTCCCTTAGGGATAGGGTGAAAAGTTCAGCCATTCGTGAGGGACTCGGAGTAGAGCCGCTGCTTCTTTGCGTAGAAAGGAGCCAGTTGAGGTGGTTCGGGCATCTAGTAAGGATGCCACCTGGCCGCCTCCCTAGGGAGGTGTTCCAGGCACGTCCAGCTGGGCGGAGGCCGCGGGCAGACCTAGGACCAGGTGGAGGGATTATATCTCCACACTGGCCTGGGAACGCCTTGGAATCCCCCAGTCAGAGCTGGTTAATGTGGCCCGGGAAAGGGAAGTTTGGGATGCCCTGCTCGAACTGCTACCTCCGCGACCCGACCCCGGACAAAGCGGATGACGATGATGATGAGTTTTCTGTATCTTGGCTGTGTATCACTTAGGTCCTGATGGTGTGGCTAGAGGTGAGGATGCCCTTACGTTATTGGAGACCCCTCAGACACGCAACCAGTTCATTGATGAGTTGATGGAGGTAATGTAATTGAGCCCTCCTATCAGCTTCTATCTACTTGTGTGACAATAAAGGGCCGTAAGGGCTAATAGGAAAAAGATATACAGTTCATGTTAGCATACCCATTTAAAGAGACGGTGTCCTTTATGTCCGGCAGCTGGAAGTATTCCTGACCCAGCGGCTAAGTGAGATGGGAGAGGAAGGTGACGTGGTGGCTATGAGCCAATTTCAGCTAGCTCCTGCAGTGATTCAAAACCAAACCCATGAGCATGTCCAGAAGATGCTCTCAGAAGTGCGTCATCTTTTGGACCCACTGACGTCTATGCGCATGCAGCACCTCTTTATGATCCAAGCATCTCCACGGTAACTGTTGCCGCGTTCCTGTCTTACTGTACATTCATTGATAGACTTGTTAAGACCACTATTAACATTGAAAGAAGCAGTTTGAACTTTGAGTCATCTCATTTATTATTGAAGAATAACAATCATAACCAAAAGCACAAGCATTTTATACCAAACAATATGAAAGTAGATATAACCTTTTTCTGAATTTAAGAAGAAATACAAATTCCCACATGACCTTTGTTTGTGTGCCTGTTTGTTAGATATGTGGAGCGTGTCTCAGAGGTCTTGAGACAGAAGCTGAAGCAGGCTGACATTCTGGTCCTGAAACGTGCCATGTTGGCAGAGAAAAGACAGGAGGCTCTAGAGGAACAGGCCACACTTGAGCCCCGAATTGATCTGCTGTCTGGACGCACACAAGAGCTCCAGAAACTGGTATGATTTCCTTAAATAAATGAAATGACTAAACGATTAACATGCAAGACTTATCTTGACAAGACACTCTGTTTTACAAGTGTAAAATAATGTCATACAATCCTAAACTTGTAACCTAGGATATTCTTTAACCAGAAATACTGTTGTCTTTTGCAGATTGAAGCAGACATTTCAAAGCGATATAACAACAGGCCTGTCAACCTAATGGGAGTCACTATATAGCTATAGTGCACTACAAGACATGTTTACCATCAACTTTAGAGTGTCATTATTTAAATAAATGTTTTATTGAATATTGAGCCTTTTCTATTGAATCTCTTGCTTTACTTTTTTTTTTAGTGATGATTGTGTTTTATAAGCAATATCAAGGAGTGGATCGAATACATTGGTGTTACTCTATATGGCAAACTTGCTTATGAAGATATGAAGAAGAAAATAAAATACAATCACATCTATACTTCCTAAGGTAGCTCGGATATTGATATCGACAAGGCAAGACATTTCATTTCTAAATGAAAAATATTAAAATAATCTGTGATTTATTTGCCTTCCATATGAGACTGAAACATTCAGAAGATCATTTATACCAACAGCAATTAGTCTTACATTCGGAGTGTATTGAAACATTGGATTTTTGTTTTTTTTCTATTTCAATTATTATTTAATGGCCTATTTATGGCAAAAATAATTCCCGATTGGAATGACTACAGTACAGTCCAATTAGTGGAGAAGAAATGTTGAGTATTCATTGATAGTATGAAGCAAATGTGACGTGGATATTTCATTTCCACCATGGCATAAAAATAATTATATGTATGATGTAAATAATAAATAAATTCACCAGATATTTTTACACCCCGGCCTTATCCCTGGGAAATAATCGTCACATGGGCATTCTCTGGGTATTCCAAAGCCTCATAGTATCCAAAAGAAGTAACTGGGGAGAAGGCGCGTGTCCGAGCAAGGGGCATGTCCATGCATGTCAATATTTGACATAATACGCAGGCACACTGTTCATTGAAAAAAATAAATCCCCAGCATTTTTCCTTTTAAACCCGTATCAAGTAAAATATTTTTTTTGAAATTGTAACTTAAAATGTGATGTAAATGTTGCAAAATCTCAACCTGTTCTAAATGGGCGATTAAACCTAGAATGTTCTACTCACGCATGCTCTGTCTGAAAGTGTGTTTGGGTGTCAAACGCATTGCTGCTAGCTGGGAGGCTAGTCAGCTAGCAATTTTGCAAGTCATGGTGGGCCATTCAATGAGGGAAGACGATGGAGAATGACATTGGGAAATACAAATAAAAAGTGCGATAAAACGAGAGATTTTCTTGAAGGTTTTAGATAGTAGTCGACTCATGGCCACAAAGTCACAATTGTAAAAAATCTTCAAGCGTAAGTATTAAATAAAGGATTTTCAATACCTGCAACCCTAGCTAGTAAGACACACTAGCACTACTACTAGCTAGCTAGCAGCTAAAGTGCTGGCTAGCCTATGTATGAGTCTAACTGACACGAGTGATAGTGATACATTGCTTAAGCAGTTGGCTTCCGTTATGTCTGCTGTATTCGTTGGCAACATACACAAACACAGATGTAGTGTACTGTGTTACTGTTCATACTCATTAGCTACATTTGACCACTTCTAGCTAAACTTAACCAGCTATTTACAATGTAATAACAGCTAGCTTGCTAGCCAACTTAGCATCTAATTTCTTCCCCTCGTTGTGCTCCAAAATCCCTCCCACTCTCCGCACCCATTGGTCAAGATTTTGCAGAACCCTTTATGAAAGGATTACCATTCGATCAGTCATTTTTGCACCACCTGTTGCTAGGGAGATTGTTTGATGCTGGCTATATCAGCGGAAGTCGGCCAGATGGGAAACACCGCTTACTGGCTTTACAGGTCTAAAAAGCGTTGTTTAGCCTGCTCACTGGTATGACAACAATCCAACGGTAAATAGTGTTTCTTTATTGTTTTGTTATGAGTGAGAGAGACCATGGCATAGCGTTAACGTGAATGATGGTCGTTATAAAGACAGCCAAGCCTCAGCCGGTCGCAAGTGGGTCTCGAAAACTATGCTAACATACGTTAACAACCTAGCCTTAGCCTCGTAACGTTAGTTGTCTAACCTCACCATGTTAGGGAGGAGGCAATGTGTTTACAACATCTATTGCATCATAGTGAATGTAGCATGCACATGTTGTTCATGTTATTTGGTGTCGTTTTGAATTAATAAACCTTTGAAATGGGAACTAAAAGTTCGTTAATTTTATTTTTCTGGATGTATGTGCTTTTCTCAGTGGTATAGCTAAAAGGTTATTTTGGATCAAAGATTAATTATTCAAGTTTACCAATATTGTAATGTGATGTCCTGATTTTTTTCTCAGGTATGGAATTTTGTGAAACTAATGAAAAAAGGGAACCTGGAACGTTTTGACTATAAGGCACAAAACCACAACCCCTTGGATCTTACCTTCTTTCAACCACTTACGCCTGCCAAAGCTTTGCAAAAGCCCCAAACCCCCAAACATATTTCCATTTCATACTTTCATTTATCTTTTTCAGTCTTGCCAGAGTTGAGAGTATTGCTTGCTGCTTTGTAGTTTGTCTCGTTTTTGTTTTATTTTTTTACTTTCATTTTTTGTTCCTTTGTAAAGAAATGCTTTACCTGAAAAAGTACTTCACAGAGGGCCTGATTCAGTTCACCATCCTTCTGAGTCTCATTGGGGTGCGAGTGGACCTTGACACCTACCTGGGTAACCAGCTGCCCCCACTGAGAGAGATCATTCTGGGCCCCAGCTCAGCCTACACCCAGACACAGTTCCACAACTTGCGCAACACGCTGGACGGCAATGGCATCCATCCCAAGAGTGTGGACCTTGACCATTTCTTTACCACCCGCCGGCTGCTGAACCAGGTGCGCTCACTGGACCGCCTGTCAGTACCCACTACAGAACTGAGCACTTGGCTGGTGCACCGCGACCCTGAGACTGTGGTGTCCGCCTCCAGCCAGTCCAGCCCAAGCATCACCCTGGACAATGGGGCCAACATAGAGGACACAAGCAACCCTGAAGCCCCGGCCATGAGGGGAGGCGGCGGAGCGCCTGATTCCACCTACAACCTAAGCGGAGCGGACAGTCAGGGAGCTGTTGCCCCTGAAGACAGCCAGGAGCAGGGCGACAGCAGGGATGGCAATGACGACCTCACCAAAGAGGTATTAGACCAATGTGGCGCCCATACTGATTTGTTTTGAATTGTTCTTTGTGCCATGTATTTTGAAAAATCGACATTGTTGAATAACAGAGACACCTGACCTGATAATATATGGGCAGCTTTTGAAATAAGCAAGACCTCCTTTAGTTTCTATTCAAAATAGCTTTAGATCTGACACACTTAAGTCAATTCAAGGTCACTATTGTAGACTAGCAGAGCCAGTCTCCAGAAGGGAGTGCACTTGCCTTTTATTGAAGACCTAGTTATCTTTTTTTACTGTATTTTTCTGTTTTTGTTAATAGTATTATTTAATAGTATTATTGTTATTCTCTATTGTTTGGGTGGTGCCTGATTTGATTTTGCATTCATGTATTTATTTATTGCATTTTATATTTGTTATTATCTGCAGGGCCCCCCTGTAAACGAGACCATGGTCTCTGTGGGACCCTCTTGGTTAATAAAAGATAAATTAAAGACAAATAAAATGCAGTGACACTACTCTTATATGGTTCTTGAATATATGGTTGATGTGCGAAATTAATGAATCTTTAATGAATCTTTCAGTGAATTGATTTAGAAGTTCATCATTGTGTTGTTGTTTTTTTATAGCAACCTTGTATAGCAACAGCCTTGTAAGTCAGCATTGCTTTGTGTAACAGAGAGTCATTGTTTAAGCCCTGCAAATTGACTGAATCTCCATTTGGCTCTCACATGATGACACCTCATCAGAGGGAGGGGTTGCACTACAGTTGCATCAGACTCAATTTCAGTTACATGTTCCATCTGGCCATGCTCCTTCAGTTGTGTTTGTGTAATAGATAAAAACAAAATTTATATCATAAAATATAGGTTGCGCATGTAGATCAGCCTTCCATATTTTAAATAATATATATTCTATTATAAACTGATAAAGGTAAATAGTTTATTTTCTGTGGAGGGGTTAGTCAAGATTGGGTCTTCCAGAAATCATATTCGCTGGAATATACACTTATTTAATCACATTTTTTTCAATCCTATCATAGCTCTAATGTGAGAATGTGTTTGCTTTTTTTTAGGACATTGACTTGATTGACATCCTGTGGCGACAGGACATTGACCTTGGTGCAGGGCGCGAAGTATTCAACTACAGTAACCGTCAGAAGGAGACTGAGGAGAAGTCCAGCCTTGATGGCAATGATGAAGGAGCTGGGTCGGAGGAAAGCTGGAGGAACGGTGTTAACTTACAAGAGCCGCCTCCGCCTGTGGATGGAGAGACAGGGGAGAGCATACCAGAGCAGGTTGGTAATGGTGGCTTTGACATGCCGTACCAGCACAGGGAGACTCTTACCGATGTTCGCACCATCACATTCATTCGTTTTTTTTGGTAGGTTGAATACCTCCTTGTCATCCACAATGAACTACTTTTGGATTTGTATTACACTTCTGCCCTTGTATATGTAGGGGAAATACAGAACCTCAGGAAGAGTTAAATTAGGGATTTTTCTTCTAGCTGATAGTATGGACTTCATTTTGTGTTACCTCAGCTTACAGGCCTGGGCTCTCAGACAACCTCACTGTCTCTACAGGAATGCCTGAGGCTGCTGGAGGCTACCTTCCCCTTTGGAGAAGAGGCAGAGGTAAAGAATAACCTAATTTCTCTTCATTTATATGTTGATGGTAAGTAAATATCCATCCAGTGGTGAATTTATAATGGGTTGATAAGTTAGACCATGTTAAATGTACTCAAAGGTCTTATCAAAAAGGGCGTTAATGTATGACTTCTTGATTAGTTTCCTGCCCCAGTTGCCACCCCAGAGATTGCTGTCTCTACTGAGGAAGTTCCATCCACGTCCCGGGGGCCCCCTCTGGCTCCTCCTCTGCCCCCGGCAGAAACCCAGCTGGACCTCGAGCAGCAGTGGCAAGACATAATGGCCATCATGGAGCTGCAGGTATAGAACTTTTTTTTTCATTCCTTTGTTGTGATATGGAATAAATTAATGTTGTTTGTGAAATAATTTATTGTTTTGAACACTTTTTTGCTTTTCCATTGTTAATTTAACTCAAATGATGGCACATAACCCCTTTAGCCAGCGTCGTTTTGTCAACGTTCTGTAGTATTCTATACGATATATATGACCTTCTTAGTGTATTAAAATACTTCATAACTAAAGTATGCAAATTAATATAAGAACAATTATTTGCTCTGTTTCCTGAAGGCAATGGAAGTCAATACCACTTCACTGAGTAGCTCCATTGATTCCAGTGCTGTCGGTAACAGCAGCAGCAGTCCCACTGAGTCTGGCTCCACTGAGAGCTTTGGGGTGTCTCGCTTAACCCTTATCAACCAGGATGTCAGCCTCCACCAGGCCTCCCTCCCGAGTTGCAGCCAGGATTTCACCCCCGTTTTCAACCCTGAGCTGGATTCCACCAGCAATCTGAGACCTACCATGCTTAGGGTCTCTTCCAGCAACTCCACCAACATCAACTCCACTTTTGGTGCCACTAATTTGACTGGACTTTTTCTGCCCCCACCGCTGAACACTACTAACAACATCACCTCCACCCCTGTTCTCCCTGATCCATTTAGTAGTTTGCTGGAGGAGTCGATGCTTGACGAGATCAGCTTGTTAGACCTAGCCATGGAGGAGGGCTTCAGCCAGGCCCAGGCTTCTCAGTTGGAAGATGAACTTGACTCAGACTCTGGTCTCTCCTTGGATTCCAGCCATAGCCCAGCCTCCCCTAGCAGCTCTGAGACCTCCTGCTCTTCTGCTGCTTCCTCTTCCTCCACATCTGCGACGTTCTCGGAGGAAGGGGCGGTGGGATACAGCACCGACTCAGAGGCCGCAACCGTTGAAACGGAAGAAGGCGCTGTCGGGGGTTACCAACCCGAGTACAGCAAGCTTTGTCGAATGAGCTATCAGGACCCTTCCCAGTTTCATGGCCTCCCTCAGCTTGATGTCAACCATAATCACACCTACAACTTGCCGTTTTCACCATCATTCTCCGAGCACCCAGAGCTTGCTATTCCCACTGGCAAGAAAAGCAGTCGTGAAAAACAGTCCAAGCTGCAGCCCCAGCAGGATTTTCTTGACAAGCAGTCCAGTCGTGATGAACGCCGTGCCCGGCAAATGAAAATCCCTTTCTCCAATGAAAAGATCATCAACCTGCCTGTGGAGGAGTTCAATGAGCTTTTGGCCAAACACCACCTGAACGAGCCCCAGCTAGCCCTCATCCGTGACATCCGCAGGCGCGGCAAGAACAAGATGGCTGCTCAGAACTGCCGAAAGCGCAAGCTGGATACCATCCTCAACCTCGAACAAGGGGTCCACGACCTGAGACGTGACAAAGCCCGTCTGCTGAAAGAGAAAATGGAGTTCCTTCGCTCCATTCGACAGATGAAGCAGAAAGTTCAAAGCCTCTACCAGGAGGTGTTTTCCCAGCTGCGGGACGAGGAGGGGCGACCCTACCCACCAAGCGAGTACTCGCTCCAGTACAGTGCTGACGGTAGTGTGCTGGTTATGCCTCGCAGCCTGGCTGCTGAACCGACCAGAAAGCCGGATAAAAAGCAGAAGGACAAAAAGAAGTGAGAAGGCAAGCTGCTGACAATTCTTTCATTTTGCTAAATTGAGAAGAAAGATTTCTGCAGATACGAGAAGATGTCCTTTTTTTCTTTGAGAGAAGATCTTGATGAGAAGAAAAATTGTGTTGTTGACTACTCTTCCTGCATTAGTTTTTTTCCCCTTATCTCCCTCTTTATTTTTGCTCCTGTGTTTTCTCCTGAAAACATATTTTGAAGCAAAAAAAAATAATTAAGTGCTGATTTGTTTCATTATTTTTGGTGAAAAATATGGGATGAAGGAAAAGAAGGGTATGAAAGGACTTTTTGACAAGTTCCCCTGCTCTGGATCCTGTGGCGCCCAAACAGCATGGAGGAAAAGGATTAGGATCAATATTAGGATGGCGCCAGGAAATGGGCAGGTATCAGGAAAAGTTGCAGTAGAAGAAAAACATTCGGTCCACAAAACTGTAATGCCTGCACTTAGTTAGTGATGCTTGAAAGGACTGTTAGATCACACCTCACCTTGAGAACATTGAAGTGATTGGCGTAGTCACCGAAGAGTTGAAAGTGTTTGAGGAAAGTCATGAGAAGTTTGTGAGATGTATCTGGAGGCGTTGAGAGTATAGATACCAAAGTGAATGCAATTGATGCCAATACTAACTGAAGATGTTTTGGTTCACTTCACGTGCTCTCTAGAAAACATGCTGAATGATCTGACACTGTACACATTTATTGTGTGGTTATTGCTAACAGTTTTGACAATGTCAATGACTACAAGTTAGTTTGCCCCCTTTAAATAGATTGAATTTGACATGTGTTGAATTTAAAAACCGGAACAAAAAGAGGGTTGGAAAACATTCGTTGCTATTTCAGAGAGGCCTTGTTGGTGGAGCAGATGGACAATTGAGGAAGAGGCATAATACTGCTACTTAGTAATGTATCAGCTTCGTATACCTATACATAGCCCTGTAATTTGCCCCACTAAGGCCTGGCTGTGTGCATTTTTGCAGGTGTCTCTTTATTTTTGCTGCAGATGAGATGCAATCCTTAAGGCTCTTCTTACTCATGCTCATACTCGGTAGTATAAGCTAGGTTTTAGGTCTGGCCCTCATGTCGGCTCCATCCAAATGGTTTTAAATCCCTTCATTGAGTAACACTCCTTGTGCCGAGCCTGCAATCACGTTTGAGAAATCTAGCGGAACAGTGCTGAGGGATTCATAGTACTGATGGACCTTCTCCATTTAAGTCAAAGTATATATTCCAACTAATGGTTCAGTGTCAAGGTTTTTACAGTTTAAATCCATGGGTGGTTTGATTGGGTTCCATGGGCTTAGGTAAGCATGAAGTGTTGTGGCCGAGGCAGTGGCTCAATGAAAGAACATAAAATTGACTTGCCAATGTTGACACCATTAATATGTAATACTAAGGCAATTGAATATTTTGTTGGTTTTAATTGCTGAAAGCCTAGGTGTAGCCTGGAGTATTTTAAAGTATACATTTTCTTGATAACCAAGTAAACCTATTAAAATCAAAGGAGTGAACTGACAAACAAAATGTGTGTAGTGAACACTTTTTGTTTTTAAATGCCTTTGTTTCGGAAGCACGTCTTGATTTAAAGGTATTGAGAATAAGTATGTTTGTTTTCAAACCTTTAATAGTGCTTTGCCTGTTTGTGATTTTTGAATGGTGTTATCAAACACTTCAGCACGTAACCCCTTTCAAAATCACACCAGGCATTCAGTCTACATAACTAATATTAGGAGTTAATTTACACAAACATAACAATAAAAGTCAAAAAATAAAAAGATGCAGCATAAATAACAATGTCTTCAATTTAATGTGAAATTTTCAGGCATGGATTTCAAACACTGATTCGAAACAACTCAATGCAATCCCAACCATTAATTCACTACAGTACTGTTTTAGTGCACTGTTTTTGTTGTAGATATTTACATGTTTCTTGTGTTTGTCATTATTTTCTTGTTTGTCAAAAGGTTTTCACAGCTTTCTCACCCTGCTTCGAGGTTTGTTTGTAGTTCTTTTTTTTTGGTTTATGTGGAAATATTTGCTGGCAATCTGAGATTGTTTTTATTGATTAATAAAGTGTTTTTATTTTCCTCTGTGAATTATGTGGCATTAGTGTTATTTATTTTTAGAAATAAGATGAGCTCTTATTGATCTAAAACCAAAACATATTTAGTTGTAGTATTCCAAATGCATTTCATAAAATTCTAAGGACTTGTACAAAAGTTACCGCAGAATTAGGTTGGGCTGATATTTTGTTGTGTATATAGTACAAGTGCAGCAATATTGCATATAGCAATTGTGTGTTAGCCTCAACATCACCTTTCACTGTTGACATTGCCAATGCTGATATACGAGGCATTAAGAAGGATTGTTTTATAAACGTCCAATAGGAAATATATTTGCTGTTGAATCCCAAATACGTGTAAATAGACTTGGGGCCAAAAAAAAAAAAAAAAGTTTGGTTTATTTTCCAAATACAATCAAAATACACATCTTAACTAAAGCACTTAAACAACATGTAATTTGCTTTTTTGTGTTTACATCTTCATACATACACTTTATTTTTTATTATTTATGATTACGGTTAACGTTATTTTACCAAAAGTAAGAAAAGAAATGAATATATAGATGTTTATTGTATTTTTTTTTTTACAAAAATGCACTAAAGTTTAAAAGACATGGCACAGCTTTAATAATAAATCGTACTAACTTCACTTTAGAATGACATGGCAAAACAATTTCAACCTCTAGGACAACGACTTGGAATAACATCACTTTAATAGATATACTGTATTGTACTGTATACTGCACTTTACATTTCTGTTTTTACACAGATGTAACTCCACACATTGTATAATTTTACCCAAAGGTCTCACACCCAGCTTCTGGTTATCATGGAAACAACCACTGGTCTCTTGTTCGCTTTATTAGCAAAGCTAGTCAAATGTTAATTCAATGGTGACAAACCATTTGTAAGAACTATTTCCATAATACTTAAAGTAAAATCCTTCTGAACCGTTTATAGCTTTTCTGAACAGACAACCTGATTTGTGGGAAGGGGACCACAATGCACTGACTGTAACATGTAACTGGTGTAAAAACTATTGGTTTGGACTGAAAGAAATCCCGAAAATACGTGAATGAAACATATCTACAAAATCATGAACTTTTCCTTTAAGACACATGGAGTCCAATGTTGTTCTGCTCCCCACTTGTCTTCCAGTCTCACTTAATAACTAGTATATATTTTTTTATGTGTATGACTACCTTTACTGACTTTAATACCAAAATATGTTTTAGTTCTTGTCATCCTTTTTCTCTTCCTCTGTAGGGTATGAATGCCAGGTGAGGCGTTCCTCATAGAAAGCGATAACCACCTGTGGACACTTTACATTTGCCTCCTTGGCAGGCACCAGGTCTGCTTCATCTGAATTTTTCCTGTAAGTGGTCATAGAAGAAACAATTTATAAAATAAAATATATTTAATATATATTAAATATTAGAGCATATTAACCCTTCTACTGGGTTGTATATTTCATATAAATACGAAATAGAAAAATTCTCTAGAAAATAAACTCTTTCGATCATCGTGACTTGATGAATCTACATCTACACCTACATACTATAAATGTGTCATAACATAGTCCATATCAAAACAATGCTTGTACCTACCATTTCATGAGGAACATGAGTTCTCCTGTGGAGTCAGTTGCACCAATAATCCTCTCCGGATCTAGACAACGGGCAAAGCCTCTTAGTTTCTCTGGCTGAGTAAAAAAAAAAAAAGAATATGTGAAACAGGCAATACAGAAAACATTGCGGTTTCTTTAGGTAATTTGCAATGTAAACCTCATCTTTCTTCTTCTTCAATCGACCTTCCTCTCCTTCTGCACCAGAATCTGCTGCCTTCCTTTTGCCCATAGACTCATGTGCTGACTTTTGGGATTGAAGAAACTCTGCAATCAAGTCTGGACAGTCCAAATTGTCTTCTGGCTCCCATGTGTTATCCTCACTGAAACAAATTATTAAATATTGAATAATAAGATGAATATTAAATCTTAAAATGTTTCTGTAGTCACTACACGATAATCACGATCTAGTAAGCTGCTTCAATGTACTGTTTTCTAAACTATTCCGATTTCTACGACACGATTAAATTACGTGATTATAAATGTTCTTACAGCACTTACAAACATATGAACTTACAAACATATGTCCAGCTTAATCCAAATAATATGTGTATGTGTTTGTGTGTGCATCCATAAATGAGGAAAACTCACTCCGAGAAACCTTTCCACTTTAAGAGGTACTCTACTCTTCCCTTCACCACCCGTCGGTTCAAAACCTTCTCCACCACATACTCTTCCTCATCCTCCTCTTCTTCAACATCATCTGCCTTCTTTTCCTTATTTTCAACCGTTGTTATCTTGATCTCGGACTGAGAGGGGGCTGTGGGTGCAGGGGTAATGAGCAGCAAGTCACCACTCCTGAAGACGACCACTCTGTTGACAGTAACACTTACACTAAATTCACATTTTGCCTGAAAATGCTAAGATTCGATGGCATCACCTTTAAGGTCGCCTTAAGCAACAGGCTTGCTGACTTGAGTACCGTGGTTCGCTATGCACATGAAAAAAGTTGCCCATTGTTACTGTTGCTAATATGGCGGCCTTCACATATCCAACCAGTTTTACTAAAGTAGCTCCATTTACAGATGCAGTTTCACATTGTAAAACATTTGCTGCCTTACCCAACGAGGACAAAACAAATAAAATGTCTACTTAGAAAAGTATACAAGACCTTCTGTAAGAGTGGGAGCATCTTTAGAGGGTTCTGGAGTCTGGCTCATACTCATTAGGTAAGACCTTGGGACCAGCTGGATCGTGGTCAATGTCAAGAGTAGCATGATGGTGGATCAGCAACCATTGAGGTACAGTACATAGAAAGGAAAAAAAAAATATTAGAGGGCAGTCAGGGCACATTGTTTCATAGAATATATAAAACATGAATACAGTCTGGGTGGTGGAATACTCATAACAAACAAATATTTTTTTGTTTAAAAATAGATATATCCGTATCGGGTAACATTATAGTTCTCAACTCAATGTATTAATGAAGCGGTGATCATCGTCGATTATGTGACTGGTGGACAAATAAAAAAGATAATAATAAAAAAATTAAAAAGAAGCGATAACGCTATGATGTTCGGTGCAACTTAAAAAAAATCGATAAACATTATTTTAAGTGGATGGGATGTGTATGGCTCGACTTCGTGAAATATCGCTTTCATCATAGGTAGATCATGTCATCATGATCATTAGCTTGGTCCAGATATGCTTGATGCACGAGCGCGTCTCCTCCTGCTTGCTTGACAGCACATTTGTGTGTACTTGTAGTGCGGTATGTTGCTGCACCTGGATAACCATGTATTGCTTTTTTGTCAAACTAGCGTTACCCACACATTTTAAATCAAACTACCAAAAACAACTATTAACCGGAGTAGTCGCATAGCTGTTCAAAAAAGGAATACACATAAATGTTAGCTTGCAAGTCTTTACCACTTATTTCCTCCATTTTTAACAGCCAGTTCTGATTCTCAAGCCAGGGAATGCAGATCGAATGCAAATACAGTAACGTTAGTCTTTTTAAAATACTAATAAAACATTTTGAATTAAAGCCGGTATCAAATGTATAACTAATGTCATGAACGTTATTCTATCTATCATACTTGCACAGGAACGGAGTATTGTTATTGGAGGGAAAGCATCTGACAAGCTGAGAGATCCAACTCACTTACCTTTACCACGGCTTATTTGAAACTGTAAATACACTTTATTCACAAAATGATAAGATACAATTGTGTCTTGAATAACTGGTATCTCGCGGAACAAAAATAATTACATTTAACTTGTCTTGCGTTAGCTAGCTATTTTTGTTAGAATGCTAAGCACATTTTTGCTATCGTTTCCGCCCACTTTTGAGTGCAACGATTGGCTGCGTTAAATTTGATACATGACTCAGGGATGTTGTGCACATGACCCATTCCAAAGTTCCATTATGTTATGTAGCAATTCAATTCAATTGATCCACTGATTATTGCTTTAATTGGGACTGTAATACTCTCGTTATCTATATTGGTACCAAGGCATGGTAGGTTTGTCTCTTTTTACATTTTAATTTGGCATCATAGACGATTACAAATACTCCGCTCCCACGGACCACCCTGTGTCACAGTTTACATGCACCCTCTTCTTTGTGCTAACATGTTGTTCTCATGTTGATTAGCTTACTACTTGACAGAATTAAGAGCAACATTAAATCCAATCGCATTTACTAGAATATTTATAAGCTGTCCATAAAATGCAATTTAAACAAACTGTGTTTCAAACATACATGCACGTGAACATACTCACGCTCAAGTCGGAAACGGATATAGTTTTAATGACGTCATTGAAGTCTGACTTGCACAAACTGGAAATGGCACAACACATACTTTCTCAGTTTATTCAGAGAACAAATCTTACACTTTATTAAAGCCGTTTTGAATACGAATTAGATGCGTTGGTGAGTAAACCCACAATCTGACCTCTACTACCTACCTGAAGTAAGTACTAGCCGTGGGCTAACATAATTTAATCCCGACTATTTCTTGTCAACAAACTAGCTTGATATACAGCTTTATAGGCGGACAGGAGTACTTTGAATATCAAAACAGCAACTTTAGTCAGAATAATAACATTATTATGTTAAGAAATGCAATAATGTTTGGGAGGCCCGCCTTCTTGGGTTTGCTTTTCAGGTAATCAGTTTGACTAAATAACTTACTATAGTTTGGTGTCAAATATCAAAACAGGTGTCACAATTACTAGGGACAGGGACAGTCCTTTATTGTTGCGTAAATAAACAAAGTCGACTACAGATCAAAAAACACGGTGTTAAGTTAATTCTCTATCAACTTGTGAGGAGAAGTGCCATTTTTTAGGGAAACAAATTGCAATTCCCTATTTAGAGGGTATTTATAAATGGGGCAAGATTAATGTACTGTATTTTTCTCAGGGTTCTCAAAAATGAGTGTCATGATTTAGCTCTTTTTGCTGCTTTGCAGATGCCTTTTATGAAGCATAGGAGTCTGCAGGAATGATCAAGAACCAGGAGGAAGATGTAAGCATTATAAAAAATTATGCATAGTGGCCTATTTGTAGTAGCTACATGTCAATTTGATCTAAGACACTAAAGGTTGTTAACCAGCCACCAAGGACACTAACATAAACACCTATAGTTCCTGTTTCTCTCTAACCTCTGGGAACTATTGATTTAAATAGAGGTTTTCTTTGTATTCATTATAATTCTGTGGTCTAGGCACTGTATATACATGGCTTGAATGAAGAAGCAGCTAAAAACTAACATACATTGTTACTTGTGCATGGATATGAATAACACAGCTTTTATCTCTTGCCTACCATCTAGGTCAGTTTTATTTTTATTCTGATAGAGCTATATTTATAAATAGTTTAGTTTTAAATCAATGAAAGAATCTCGTTGTTTGTCTCCAGGAGTTTGTTGCAGTTCGAGTCCAAGACCCTCGGGTTCAGAATGAAGGTTTCTGGAATTCATATGTGGATTACAAGATATTCCTTCATGTGAGTATCTAATTACTATATGAGAGTCCCATTTGTCCCTCTGAGTTGTAGTACAATTGAACACTTAGCCATTTTGTGCCTATGGGCAAAATTAAACAAACATTTGCTTGTTTCTTTTTTTTTTTACTCGAAAAAAATACTACAGAATTTCCATAAGATATTGATGTTGTGCAAACATCCCACATTTAGCAAATTAACTTTAATAACAAATCTATTAGATACAGTTTTTGGCATACATTTGTGCCACACTTCTTAGCGTGTTAGGTGGGTCCATTTTTTTTTTGCAAATGCCCTGAGGTTTGGACTGCAATGTAAGCAAAGTTGTTCCTGCCGCATATCTGCGTTTTTGGTCACAAAGTCTGTTATACTCGTTTGTCTGTTATTCACAGTTTTTTCCCCTTTCTTCACTTTATGGTGTGCAACTGATGACTTTTCCTAATCGTATTGTTAAGCATTTAAAATAGCTAAGCAAAGCAAAAACAAGTTAAAACATTTGATTGAGAGACTCCAGACTCAATGGAGTTCGACCTAAGCATATTTGTGACTTACACAATTTTCTACCTAAATGTTTTTTCCTTAGCAACCTGGGCCATTAATTGACTTACCAAGTTGAATGCATTTTGATGACTTGTTTCATTGTATCAGTGTTCAACAGTAAACATAGTTATCTATCATGGAACAATAATTTTGTTAATGTGAAGCCTCCAGCTGATAGCAAGCATTATGTGGCTGTGGTTTGTTGTGCAGTGTCACTTGTTCATGAAATAAGTCATTGTGGTGATTTTGGTTTTGATTCTGTCACGGGTTTTGTGAAAAATTTGCTATTTTTTTGTGCATTTTGATAGATTGATAAAGTTGTCATAATGTGCATAAAAAATAAACCGCACATAGGTTTCTATTTATTGTATCCCTTTTAACTTACTTGTATGAAACTTAAGTTGCGTCTCTCCTATGTTCTCACAGACCAATAGCAAAGCGTTCACTGCCAAGACGTCCTGTGTGCGCAGGCGGTACAGCGAATTTGTCTGGCTCAAGAAAAATCTGCAGAAGAATTCTGGTTTGGTGTAAGTCCCAGCATAAAGTAGGAGGGTTTCAACTTATGGAGTTTCATTTTGCAGTATCCACTATATTTTAGATTGTCCATGCTATATTATTTGATGTTGTTATCTAAAGTAGATATGAAAAAAGTATTGCTCGTAAAATGTAATATTTTGGGAACATTGTTCCAATGCGTGCAGCCCTCAATGGATTTTGTGTTTGTTTGGTGTCTGTCTAACAGGCCAGTCCCAGATCTTCCTGGCAAGTCTCTGTTCTCCTTCAGTAATGAAGAGTTCTTGGAGAAAAGAAGGAAAGGCCTGCAATTCTTCCTGGACAAGTCTGTTCCTTCTCTGGCATTCTATGGATCAGCTATAAAAAAAAATGTTTGGTCAATTTCATAAAGCTTAGATGTAAAAGGCTATTATTCTATATTTTTTTATGACTCCCGTTCACATTCAGCAATTTGTATACTATCAAAAGAGAACTGCTTAATTGCCATCTGACAAATGTATGCACGTTTGTTTGTCTGCAGAGTGCTACACATGACTGTATGTCTCTCAGACAGCCAGCTCCACCTCTTCCTTCAGACTCAGCTGCCGATTGGCCACATAGTTGACTGCGTCCAGGGCCACACCCCCTACACTGTGACGGACGCCATTCTCACCTATGCATCGTCCAATCGAGGCTGGGTTCAGGCGCAGGAGGAGGACGACCTGATTCAGGAGCCCAGTCTGACTCCTGTGTCTTATGAGTCCATGGAGAGGTACGAGGGAATACATTGTAGCAAAACATGGCACCTGGTGATAAATCCCTGCCTCAGTGTTTCTCCTTTCGTTTAATTAGTTTGTTGTAAAAAAATGTATAAACCCCTACGCCCATTTTTGTCAACATACATTTTTTGTTTATTAAATGTTTTTATTTCATCATGGTGTAATATTCAAATTGGAACACATGAGTGACTAACTTCATCTATATGTTTGTCTTCTGCACCTACAGCCCCGCTCCTCACCTGCCAACCCTACCCAGCGTCAAGGCCCCCGAATCGCAGCCGCTCGCAGCCAGTGAGTCAGAGGAACACATAGCCGAGATCCATGAGGACATTGAAACAATGGAGCTACAGTTGAGTGAGTCGGAGATGCCTCCTCTAAAATCCCAACAGGAAAAGAGCGGTGATAATGCAGCTGTGGACAGAACCAGCCCAGAAGACATTACCATTTCAGGGGACACCCAGGGAGAACCAGCCGCTGTGAGGCAACGACAGGAGGAGGAGGTGACACAGCTGTTGGGCTGTCGACTACTAATGCCTGTAGAAGTGCACTCCCCTATGGACACAGACGCAGATGGTGTGGCAGAGACGGAGGAATCGCCTGAAAATGAAGGGACTGCTCACTGCCTCCAGAGTGTCCCTGTCCCCGCCACACACAAAGAGGCAGGCCGAGAAGGTGGCCCCGAGGAGGATTTCCCACAAGTCAGCAGCCAGGAGCAGGTTCAGGTCGATGGCAACAAAGACCAAAGCCCAGACGCTAAGTCCAACGGGTCCATTGAACAAGACCCTAACCAGGAACAAATACACGTTAAAGAACCTTACTCAGAGATCAGTGAAGAGGCGGAGCCTAACGTGGCCATCGCCTCAGCGGTGGCCGATGACGTCGAGGGAAGAATCGAGACCCCTCTGAAGAATGTTGAGCTGATAGACGACGTTAAGCAGGAAGTTGGCCGGACCGAGAGCAACGGCCTGGGCTGTGATAGGGACAGCCACTCGGAAAGTGACATCGAGAGCATTCAGGAGGAGTCAGAGTTGTGCATGCAGATCGCGTTGCCAGAGGATGAACGCCTCCACACCGACTCCACGGAGGTTTCCAGAGGAGAGCCGTTGGACTTCGAAACTAACGGAGCGTGACACGTGACCATAGCGTTGCCAAGGTAACAGAGGCAGAGGAGACCAACAGCTACATACATCTTACCACAGACTCCACCGAAGATTTAAGCAGAGACTTGATGGAACCCCAGTCGAATGGTAATCCCACAAATAGCACCACCCTTGGTGAGGTAACAACAGATCAAGAGCAGAAACATTGCTACATTGAGACAGTCCAGTCAGTCAAACAAACTGCACAAGTCCATAATGACGCAGAGTCGGCAAACGAGGAGAGCTTGGCTGAGGTAAACGAGACTCGTGAGGAAATCAACTCCAGTATAGACATAGTGCCCGAGGAGGAGTGTGAGGAGCAGGGGGAGGAAGTGGAGGAAGTGGAGGAGGAGGAGGAAGGAACACATAGCCTGTGAGGAGCAGGGGGAGGAAGTGGAGGAAGTGGAGGAGGAGGAGGATGATGAGAGCTTCAGCACAGACGGGAAAGAGGTTGAAGTGTCAGTCAAACAAACTACACGAGTCCAAAACGACCCAGAGTCAGCACATGAGGAGAACGTGGCTGAGGTAAACGAGACTCAGGAGGAAATCGACCCCTACAAAGAAACGGTCATTGAGGAGCAGGAGGAGGAGGAGGATGAGGAACAGAAGGAAGAGCAGGAGGAAGAGCGGGAAGAGGAGCAGGAGGAAAAGGACAAGAAGAACCTTACCACCAACTCAGCCCAGGTTTCAAACTATGTCACTTTGGAGGTCCAGGCAAATGGAGATCCCACGTGCGACGTCAGCACTCAGGAGGTGAGCGGTGCTCAGGAGGAGACCGTCGAGATCAACGTCCCTGTTCCAGCATCGGAGGACGCCCCAGGGTTATTCTACCTGACCAACGGTGGCCCACATAGAACCCTAGAGCTGGAGTCCTCCAGGACAGTGGAAGGGGAAGACGAGCACAAAGGCTGAGATGGTAGTAGTTTAGACTGACCCGATGACCGTTCCTCAAGGCAGGTCAGCTCCTTGACCTCTGAGAAGAGGGAGAGGCCCATGTGTTTACAGCCGATGTTGTTAGCCAGATTTTAAAACTTGGATGACAGCTCTACTGTACTTTGTGTAAGCAATATGCATGGCTGTTGTTAAGCGAACCTTAAGGGACAGATAACCCTTTGCCATAGACACTATGACTCTCACTGAATTCTTGCTGTGTTTCATTGTTTCTTTTTTTCTACTTTGCATCACCCTCACCCCAGTAACTAACCAGCTACACTTTTTTGTTGATTTGTCCGTGTTGTACAGCAGAGGGTGCTAAAGTTCACAAACAGTTCTTTGTCAAGAGACCAACAGTATCTTTTGTTGCTGTGAGGTTTAGAGAGAACCTACTAAGGACATAATAATATTTAAGGCATAAGGGCTACCCTACCTCCATTAATAGATTATTAGCAATCATGTTTATTTTGTTCTGTTTGTTTTATGACCACAGTCCTTCATCAGGAGGTGTGAGGCTTCAGTTTACTTTACTGTGTCACCAGCTTTGTCTGTCTGCAAAAGGGAGAATGTTACAGTGAAACCGATACAAGCCTGGCGATAATTGGGTATGCAAAATGTGAACATTGCATTACATTACATTTTTCTTCATCATTAACAAGCAGTAGTTATTTGAATTTTTCCAGGTTGTGCGTGCAGATCTCATTGTAGAGTCTTGTTTTAAGAATTGCTGCTTTTCAAAAGGGACCCTTAATGTATTTTTTTTTTTATCTGTTTCTGCTTTTAAATTGGTATGTCGGTAGTCTATACAATTTAATCATGCTTTTAGTTTTAAATTGAGTGATTGAAGTTTTTGCACTGGACCCGTCATGGAACGGTAGTTTGCGTGTTTCACTAAGCCTAAAAGTCCTAATTTTAACAACTAATTTACTGACTTTATGGTTGCACTCTTCTGTTCTCTTCACAGTTTGTAGTTTAATAATTGTTTTCAGAAGTAAACATTCTTGGGTTAGGTACATGTATTGTTTGTTATTGTTATGCCTACATTAAACTACATAAATGGTTTCCACTGTATTTCAAACAAGGATCTGCAAGAGCAAGATGTTCAACTTGCAAAAGACTAAACTAAATATATGAATTGACTATGTTAAGAATGACATTTTGTCTTGTTAAATGCAATTTCAAATTAAAGTTGTTTTTCAAAAAAACATGCCTATGTGCTCAAGTTTCAATACTGAAGAATTGTAGATCATTTGAGAGAATCAAATCCAAATTAGTATGATTGTACCGTATTTATTTTATAGTAATCTAGGTAGTGGGGTTTGACTGACACCTTGTGGCAAACAAAATGATTTAAATGCATGGCCACGAGTGTTCCATTTGCCACTAGCAAAAATATTTAGAAATGTAACCTTTATACAATACTTTATACATTTATAATTATCACGTGTAATATTTACAGTAATAAACTAATCTCAGTCTCTTGTCAATCTTCTAGCCATTGGAATGTGTCCAGTACCAATTCTGTAAAATTAGAATAAAGCACAGAATTACTGCGTGGCATATCACATTATGCATTCAAAAATCATTGACTCATTCAATAATGTGTATACTTACTTACAGTAATAATAATTTAAGCAAATAGCCATATTAATAAATAATTATAAATTAATGCATTGCTGTTTTCAAAATTTGCATTAAATCGTAATTAGTCAAACCATGCTGCGAAAAGCCTACTGGTTAATTCTCTACATGCAATAACTTCTTTCAACCACTAGATGTCATAAAGGGCAGGTGAACGCCTAAATTATAAATGTATGGCCATCTTAATGAGCATCGTGGTTGTTTTTTTTTATTATTATTAGGCTGTAGTTATGGTCTATAATGGTGATAATAGTGGGCCGTACCTGTTGGTGCTCAAACAATGTATGCTGGGTACATGAATTCTTTAGGGACAATGCCTATATTGCCATTCAGCTCGCCGACCCACCAGCCATGTATGTTGTACTCCTGAAAAGTAGAGAGGAAAAAAAAGGGAGGCCCGCCTGTTGAAAGCTGAGGAAATTCCAAGATACACAACGTTTTTGCTTTAATTTTTGCAAATTATTTGGTTGGCATCATTGGTGAGGGGGTTATGAGTATGTAAAAAACAGGAACAGGAATGTTTTTTTTTTGTACATATCGTTATTTGTCTGGTTATTAAATTATCTCCCTCAGAGGCATCCTTTATCGTCGGGGGGGGGGGGGGGTATAAACAGAAAAAAAACTACAAAGACTACAAAGAACATGTTGTGTTATGTTGTCTTGGTTTCTCTGGTCCCCCCATGAAGTATGTGGTATGCATTATATCTAGAATTGACTTGACACACTCTGGATAATCTTATCACAACAGTTAGAGTCTTAACTAGATCAATAGTTGGCCCAGGAGCAGAATGGGCGGGGTGGTGTCTTTACAGTCCTGTAAACGAGCAGAGGCACCTGACTGCTCACTCATTTTCTACCTTGATAGAACGAAGAGCCAGCCCACTCATCTCTACCCTGTTCGGGGGGCCAGATTGAGAGTGTGTGTGCGCAGACTGTTCATCTCTGTTTCCTTGGGAGGATAAGACAAAGTACACACACACGCACACACACAGTCTGCTCGAGAAGGACGTGTTCACCTTACTAAAAAGGATGAGTTGGATCTATATATACTGATCCAAAGTAGACTTGGCTGCCTCGCTAGTTAGAGTAAGGAGAAAGGGAGTGTAAGCCAGAGAGGGGGAAGAGAGAGGGATTTAGAGAATGAAAAGAGAGACAAAGGAAGTGAGCAAGGGAGAGGATGAGAGCGACCGAGAGAGGAAGAATGACTCTTTTTTTCCCCCTCGGCCTCCTGGCCGCCAGGTCTCTCAGGTGATGGATGGCACGTCCTCAGTGGTCTATCCCCTCCCAGACACGGACTTCTGACACGGCCCCGCAGCCAGAGGAATGAGAACCAGGCCTGCACCTAATGAGAGGTGACTGGACAGGCAGGATGGATGGGCAGATTAGAGCCCACGGCACAAGACTCTCTTCCAAGTGTTCCGAGATCTTGTGTGGATAGCCATGATAAGCAGATCATCCATCCAATCCCTGAGGTAGATCATT